>NW_024121355.1:5175890-5427507 GCF_016745375.1 Pimephales promelas | reverse complement strand
AAAAATTAGCTGCGAGCAGCGATGGCGGGCCCAAGCCGGTGGCACCGCAACCCCGGTTCCTTTAGTTACCTAAAGGCCCCGGGTGGCGGTGCCGAAGGCTTTGGCCCTTTCATGATTAAATGTTAAAACGGCTTGCCATACTCTGTCATTTCGACTAGTCAAAATTATGTTACAGATATCTTAAATGATAATACAAACTATCAAAATGTAATTACGACTAGACAGAAAGACGTTGTTGATATCTACAATGTTAATTCCGGATAGGCAAACTTAGCTTTTAAATGTTAAAAGGGCTTGCCATACAGGGACGTAGGCTCAGAGAGAGGCTCACCATATTCAAACCAAAATATCTGACTTCCTCTTGTCCGAGCTAATGACTATGTAATAGAAAGTTGTCCGGCTTGAGGAGTACAATGTATATACCGATTTTTGTAACTGTAGATAAAACTAACAACCCCACTTTTGTCAAAAGGTGGCGCTATTTAGTCTTGCACCATGCCCGTTTCTGAAACTTTGCACGTCTACTGGCTAATAAATGTGATGTATCTGTTGAGTTTCAAGCAATTTCAATTTCAATTTGACTGTTGAAAAGAAGTGCGCCGATTAGATACTCAGGATCGGTATCGGCTCTGACACTGCCATCTTTGACGAGGCTGATTCATATTGTGCATATACTATTCTATGTAAGGCACAAAGGCACAAAAACTTTCTAAAGTACCATAAAGTTTTTGTGTACTGTATTATAAGTGTTCTGAAGCTATTATGTGATATAGAAATTAATATTTAAGTCATTAAATTCAAGAACACGTAAACTTTTCCCTCTCTGCGCCTGTCAGTCATTCTCCATTCAGCATTCAAACAGCACGTCGCATTCGGTTACAGTCAATGATGAAACGATCTTCAAGATGATTCAATGTTAATCCTATTATACTGGGTCTTTAAGATAAAGGTCTAAAGGTCTATATTTTCGAATGAAGAAACTTTTTCTTGCTGGACTTTATTGCTGTAACTTAATCGTGTTACTTTCTACCGGGTGTCAGACGCTGTCGGTTAGATCACAACACTAGAGTCAGAGCACTATAATTGTTCTTCACGCACACAGTAACTGAAATTTAAAACCTTTAAAAGAAAAGGCTCAATAAACTATTGCATAGATAGATAATGTATAATACACTGTTCATAAATATGTATTTCCTTTGTGCTTTGAACTTTTCAATACGGACTCAATGCGCTGTAACTTCATGTGGCTTCAAGCACAACATTCTCCGCTCGGGATGCACATAAGTGCTTTGTGCTGCACCGTATTAGAGCCGTAATATCATAATGCAGTGACGTAATGACAGATTATTAATTGCCTTTCAATTATATGTTGCTGCGTCATTAAACATCTGTCCTATGCATTTCAAACATTTATAGCAGCCATGGCTTTATCTTTTTATGATTTTTGTTATCTTGTTTTTCATGAATGTATTTTTTAAAAATAAGAGCAATGTGTATTATCTATTATTAATATAGTTTATAATAGCATTTTTGTCATAGATTATGACAAAGTAATCATATGATCCACCAGCGAGGAACCAGCAGACCAGAGTGAACATTCTTTCTGTTTAGTTCAATCCTACTTAATAGGAATTTATTTAAAATGCTCGCTCTACTCCACACCATTAATGTCTTGTGCGGACATCCGTATTTTGACTTTCGGTTTTAAGTAAGCGATTTAAAAGCTCCCAAGTCCCAGCAGAGTCACACGTTGATTAACCGGTGGGAATATACACAATAGGCCTACCTGATATTGAACACAAGAGGGCAGTATAGCACTACGTATGACTCAGATTATTATTTTTTTCTGAATTTTACAACAATTCTGGCTGTTTTTGAACGTAAACATAATTCTTAAATGAAAAAAAGGAAAAATTGGGGACGTTATAATATTTGTATAATTTAATTTAGAAACAAATGATGTATAATTACATTTTTAGAAGATATGAGGCTTTTAGTGTTTACTTTTTTGACATTACTTTAATCTTTTGCCATAGTTGCACATGTCTACTGGCTAATAAATGTGATGTATCTGTTGAGTTTCAAGCAATTTCAAGCATGCTAAGAGTCCCAAAAGCATCAAAAAAGAATGTTAAAGTTTGTTTCGTTGCCACGGCAACAGTATCAAAGATATCAAAAATTCATTCACAGGTCTACATCTGCCGTGTATTTACATTATACAGATGAAGTTTGAAGCAAATCGGTTAAAAATAAGAGAGTGATTTCAAAGCATTTTGAAAGTGACACACTTCCTGCTGCCAGTTGGTGGCGCTATAACTTTGACTCACAATAGTCACATCCATGTGATCGGTCTCTTACAGCGAAAACACTGCTGAAGTTTCATCAAGATCAGTTAATGTATGCTGAAGTTATAACAGACATCCTGTTTCATGTTTCTCGCCATAATTTCGTTTCCTCGCCACGGCCAAACCGTTCGAGATATCAAAAATCCCGTGGCACTTTTTCATCCTTAATGTCTTGACTTCACGCGGATCGAGTTTCGTCGAATTTGGTTCAGTGCTCTAGGAGCAATAATTTAAATTCCATTGCATGTGTTTTAAACACAACCCTAAATAGCCAACTTCCTGTTGGGCTGGGGTAAAAAGTAAGAGTGTGAAGTAGGCTATATATGAAACGATGAGATCTATATGTGTACCAAGTTTCATATTATTACATGCAAGTGTGTTTGATTTATGGACCAAATTTTCAGACCAAGTTTATTGACCAAGTTAATCTGATTAATAAACTAATTATATAAAACTATTGTCAATTCACTACAATTAAACTAGTTATATGCCTTTACTTATAAAAAATAAAAATAAAAACTTATTTAAAAAATACCAGGCTTGAGAAATGTATTTTCTTTATGCAGGTCATACACACAGCAGTGAAATGGTTAAGCCCCCTCCCCCTGCACACACACACAGACAGCCAGCCAGCCAGCCAGCCAAAGACACATGTAGGCTCAGAGTGGCCATATTCAAACAAAATATCTGACTTTCCGTGGGTCCTAGCTAATAAGTGTCAATTAGAAAGTTGTCCGGCTCGAGGAGTACAATATACATACCAATTTTTGTAACTCTAGTTAAAACTAACCACCCCACTTTTGTCAAAAGGTGGCGCTACTGAGCCCTCACCACGCCCGTTTCTGCAACTTTGCACATGTCTACTGGCTAATAAATGTGATGTGTCTGTCGAGTTTCATGCAATTTGAAGCATGCTAAGGGTCTCAAAAGCATCCTAAAAGCATCCTAAAAGAAGGGTAAAGTTTGATGCGTCGCCACGGCAACAGTTTCAAAGATATCAAGAATCCATTCACAGGTCTTCATCTGCCGTATGTTTCCATTATACATATGAAGTTTGAAGCAAATCGGGTAAAAATAAAAGGGTGATATCTAAGCATTTTGAAAGTGACACACTTCCTGCTGCCAGTTGGTGGCGCTATAACTTTGACTCACAATAGTCACATCCATGTGATCGTCCTCTTACAGCGAACACACTGCTGAAGTTTCATCAAGATCAGTTAATGTATGCTGAAGTTATAACACACTTCCTGTTTCACGTTTCTCGCCATGATTTCGTTTCCCCGCCACGGACAAACCGTTCGAGATATAAAAAATCCCCTCGCAAACTTTCATCCTCAATGTCTTGACTTCATGCTGACCGAGTTTCGTCGAATTTGGATCAAAGCTCTAGGAGGAGTATTTGACATTCCATTGCGATCGTTTTACAAACAAACCTCAATAGCCGACTTCCTGTTGGGCTGGGGTAAAAAGTAAGAGCGCGAGGTATAGATGAAACGATGAGATCAACATGTGTACCGAGTTTCATATTATTACATACAAGCGTGTTTGAGTTATGGACCAAGTGTTCGGACCCCGTTCCAGGGGGCGCTGACGAGCCGCCCTGCCACGCCCGGGTACCAGCTTCAGCCCGGCTCTGATGGCCGCGGGTTCTGACCCGTGTGCAAAGTTTCAAGAGTTTTCGAGCACGTTAAGGGCCCCAAAAGTGCCCAAAAGGTAGTAAAATAATAATAATTATAATAATAATAGTAAAGAAAAATAATCCTTAGGAAAACAATAGGGCCTTCGCCCTTTCAGGGCTTGGGCCCTAATAACGACTTTATTTCAACTATTCACTTCCTTCTCCATGAGCCTGTAAGTCAGTTAGCGTAGTGTGATTGCGTAGAGCTACGTCACACGTAGGCTCACTATTGGCCGACGCTGGTCATGTGTGTGTGATGCGTGTGACGTACAATGACAGAAACTTACGCTATTAAACTAGTAACCTGACTCGCGCAGAGGGAGAAATAAACGAATAGTTGAAATAAAGTCGTTATTTTTGTTGTTTTTTTGCGCACAAAAGTGTTCTCGTCGTTTGATAAACTTAAGATTGAGCCCCTGTAGTCACTTGGACTATTTTAACGATGTCTTTAATGACTTCGAGGACAGCAAGAGCCAGTCCCTCAAGAAGCCTACGGACTGTATGCAGGAGCGATCTTATTATCTTAAATATCTTAATTTGTGTTCCGATGATGAACGAAGGTCTTACGGGGTTGGAACAACATAAGGGAGAGTAAATACTGACAGAATTTTCATTTTTGGGTGAACTAACCCTTTAACACCGAAGTTAATACTATTAACTAATATGGAAGCAATATTAACTAAGCAGTAAGTAATAGGTAATTTAGTACAAAGGTAGTTCCTTGGTAGGTATTTGATCGTTACTAAAGAAATATATCCTCATTGAGAACTACTTGCGAACTAAGAATTAATAATCAATTAATTACTAAATCACAAAAGTAACATATCTAAAAAGTGAACAATTGTGGGGGTTTTATACTCTTAACATGATCATAACATTTCAGAAGCATGTGCCTCAAATGGGTTCTTTGTGGAAACCAGTTTATGAAGTTTATATATCCCCCCAAATACATTAGCTAGGTTGAGATTGTGACTACTACTCTTGCCAGGATGGACGCATGTTCTCTGTTTATTTAAAACTTAAACATAAAATAATACTAATAAAGACAGTTTTAAAAAAAATAAACCTTAAATAACTAGGAAGTGATGCTGACACTCTCATGATTGGATTAGTCCACTATTATAACTATGTTACAGTAGCTGCCTAAGGAGGACTTCTTTTTAGGACATGAATATAAACATTGATGTTCACTTGTCAAAAACAATTTGTATCTTTAATGAAGAAATTGGCTGCATTTATGTTACAATAAGCGCAAAACCACATCTTCCAGATTACAGTGTTTGTTTGATTATTAGTGCCTCACAGAACCTGTACAGTATGTGTCAAATATAAAATTAAATAACTTGTGTAAACATTGTGGGATGACAAGGTAACGCTTGTAGTTAGTTAGGAGTTAACATGTTTTTCACTTTAAAATAATAGGCCACATCACTAGTAGTTCCTGCGGGATGACAAGGTAACGCTTAAGTAGTTATTGATGAGTTAACAGGTTTTTCACAAATGATACAAGTTATTTAATTTTATATTTGACACATACTGTACAGGTTCTGTGAGGCACTAATATTCTAACAAACACTGTAATCTGGAAGATGTGGTTTCGCGCTTATCGTAACATAAATGCAGCCAATTTCTTCATTAAAGATGCAAATTGTTTTTGACAAGTGAACATCATGTTTATATTCATGTCCTAAAGAGAAGTCCTCCTCAGGCAGCTACTGTAACATAAAGTTATAGGTCTTTGGAGTCTGAGATATATGTGACTGACATTCAATAGAGCTCATAATAGTGAACTAATCCAATCATGAGAGTGTCAGCATCACTTCCTAATTATTTAAGGTTTATTTTTAAAAACTGTCTTTATTAGTATTATTTTATGTTTAAGTTTTAAATAAACAGAGAACATGCGTCCATCCTGGCAAGAGTAGTAGTTCTCAATGAGGATATATTTCTTTAGTAATAATCAAATACCTACCAAGGAACTACCTTTGTACTAAATTACCTATTACTTAATGCTTAGTTAATATTGCTTCCATATTAGTTAATAGTATTAAGTTCGGTGTTAATGCAGTGCTACCTATTACTTCCTGCATAGCTACTTGTTAACTACGGACCATTATTTTAAAGTGTTACCGGATTTTCCCCAGGAAAACGATGAGGGCCTTCAGGACACTCTTCTTTCCGTGTGAATGTTTTCAGTCTGTGAAAAAGCATTTGTGATTATTTTTCTTATTTTTAAAATTCGGAGTAATCTGTAATGGAGAATCAGATTTCCCCAAGGATAGCAAAGGACAAGAAAATATAAACAAAACTTAATTTACAAAACTATAAAAGGTTGTATTAATGACTGGACAAAGTATATACATCACAGAAGTATAAAAAAAAATCATTATTCAGATATAAACACTGATGTCTACGTTACCGTTCAAAACAGAATTTTTTTTTAGGTTCACCTCAAAGAACATACACAGAGAAGTCAAAAATTAAAGATGATTGAATGACTCATAAATGTAAGTACACATTGATGGCCTAAGAAACGAAACAAGCGGTTTGTGTGAGAAAACGAACAGTATTTATATCGTTTTTACCTCGTGTAACACAGCCATGACAAAATGAACTGACGGCATGGGCGCTTCGGTCTGCGCACGCGCCGGAAGTGATCGCTTGCAAGTCAACGTCACTCATTGTTTACACAGAGATTTCAGAAGTTTTACCTTTCACTAAACATATTTAGATATATCGAAATAATCTTCCATTGCATTGCATGCTCTTTGAGGTGGTGACCATAGACCTGCATTATATGACTGATAGACAACGGTTTGACCGAAAAATATCAAAATTGAAAATACTGTGGAAACAAAGACATCTTGGATGCCCTGCCTTGAGGTAAGCTAAAACACACCAAAAATTAATTTCAAAGTGAACTATTCCCTTTAAATCAGCCAGTACTTGTGCACCTTTTACATGCACAATACATGTCACATCATAATCATTTTGAGCTTCAAAATTGGTTTACACTGTATAAACTAAAAAAGATATTTCTGAGAATCAAAAAAGGGACATGCATTCGGGATGTCATAAGGGTGAGTTGATGCCGATTTTAGTTCTTAATTCTTTTAGTTTTAGTTCAAAATTCTTATTTAGGATAAATTGCAAGTCAATAGCATTAGACAACATTAGATGGAATTTACTCAAACATGTCCAACATTAGTAATTCATATTATCTATTATCAATAGAAGAAATTAGAAATTACTTAAATTAATAGAAAATACTTACCATGTAATGTTATAGCAAAGTGTCGTCCTCAATCGTCAAACTTGAAAAAGCTTTCGGTCATAAGGAGAGAAAAATGTTGTATCATTAGTATTTAACTTAAGTGGTAAAAAATAGTTTGCTACAGGTCAAGTAATTAATTAGTTGTGAAATACTACTATTTTCTACAAAAAAAATCATAATTTTAAAGAAAACCCCGATTTGTTTTCCTGCATGAAACACCTCGAGCTAGGCAAATTAAGCTAGCGTTAAGCACAGGCCACAGATCAGGGAATCAGGTAACGTTAACGTTAATAATGGGCTGACTCCCTGATCAGTGCCCTGGTTAACTTAATGAACTGATTGAGATGCACCCAATGGCGTTTATCACAGACTTTCAGCATCATTTTGGGCGAAAAAAGTCGATGAATAAGTCAGAGCTAACGTTTCAAAGACAAATAAAAGAACAGACAAAAAATAAAACTCAAATATTGTACTGCAGGAATTCAAATTCGAGCATTTTGTCCCGCTCCCCGACCACTTCCCGCCCAAAGCATTTCCAATTTCTCACGCGGCACAGACGGTTATCCTTTTTTAAACTATTTAATAACTGTTACACAAGTCCCAAGATCCAAACTGAACACATTTTTATAAAACAAACGAGTTAAGTTAAAGATAACATCATGTTTAACGTTAACTTGCATAGAACTATAATTCAGTAATGCTAGTTTGCAAACGTACGTTTAAAAATGTGGTTAATTGCGATTTTGTTAGTATTCATGTTCACAAACAACATTCATTAACTCATAAACAACTAAAACAAACGTCCAAAAGTTGCATATTTGAGTATATTAATTAAAAAACAAAACTTCCAACCTACCTTATTCATCCGAGTGCGAAAAAGAAAATGGCGGTCGAGCAGAAAGTTCCAGACAGGCTCGTGCGTCATGACGTCAGCAAAAAAACGTCTGACGCGAGGGTCCTTAAAGGGAAATTACACTTTGGGTGAAAGCGAGATATCTGAGTGTCTGTGAATTTCTATGCGTTCAAGTTGAATGAGTGTACAATAATCAATTACGATTAGGAAAGCAGAAATACGAAGTAAATAGACTCAAATAGTTCTAGTAATCCAACTTACACCCATATTCACTTTTTACAGTGTAAATGTTTTTTTCCATTGTACAGTAGGTGGTTAGTACAACAACACAGATTTACACACACGAGAGGACATAGCCAGTTCCTCATTATCTGTTCAAGACACTATGGCTGCATCCAAAATCATATACTTCTCTACTATTTCCCGAGTTCACAATTACAAATGATCAGAGAGTAAATGCGTATTTGGCGTGCTGTCCGAGGGCTCCGAGCTCGGAAATCGGGCCCAAACCCAGAGAACTCCCCCTGTATTTCTGTTTAGAAAGATAACTAGGCAAGTGTGAGGAGATGGGGTGGTGGAGGGATGCTGAAAACTGTCGAGGAAAATGGGTGAGTATATATTTATAGGCTTTACTCGTGCTGATTGAGTGGACCTGTTGATTAATGATTGCTGACAGCTGGCTGGAATGACTTGATTGTTTGATCATTAAAACGTGTTCCTTTCCGAACCTTGTTAATAAAACATCAAACACCAGTATGTGACAATAGAAGCTATGTCCGAATTAAAAGAGTAAGCAAAAAGTCCACGGATGACCTACTTCTTCCGGCGAGATGCTGAAGTGTGAGTACGATGGACACTTTACAATCCCATGAGGCCAAAGGAGAGGATTTATAAATGACAGTGAACTGATAATGACAACATGACAAATGTAGTACGTCCAGATAGAACATGCTTTTTTAGCAGTCGTTAAGTATTTATATCAAGTGGAAGGCCTTAGACAGGAAATAAGAAATCATGCAGGTAATATGAAATGAGTCTGTGGGGGAGCATATGTTCATGCGTGCTTGTGTGTTCATGCTGGTAAATACCACAGATGGGCTTCTCTCCTCCTTGGTAGCGGCAGCTTGATATAGGGCCAGTCTCTGCTTGAGAGGCAAGGTCTCAGTCTCACTGTCAGCGTGAGTTTCTCCTGATGGTGAAACACCTGCACTGCCTGCAGCTGAAACACAGAAACGTTCAGGTTGCAGCGTGCGCATCATTCGCTATTAAACCTGAAACTTCAACATAAATAGATGCATCTTTACTATTGGCTCAGGGAAACTAATGTTAGAGTAGAGATCACATCATCTGTCATATTTTAAGAGTAAATTTAGCCAGACAAAGTCAAACTGACAACAGGGATGTATTGTGACAGCATGCTGATTCTTTCTCTGTCTCTCAGTCTATAGATGGATCAAGTGACAAGATGAGGAATGATGTCGTAAAGCATGCACATCGTTCACATCAATCACTGTTTTCAAAGTTTGATCCCCAAGCCATCGCCACCTCCAGCTCTGGTAAGGGTTACACAAGGTAATTTACAGATATTTTATACAGAGTATTTAATATTTTCTTTTTTAATTACTGGTATCTGTCACAAATGGGTATTCATCTCATGCTCATTTGAAATTGTTTATAACACAGAGAATTTAATGACACTATTAATATAATATTTAGCAAAAAATAAAATAAAATGGCATTTCATATGTTCACTTGTTCTTGAAGCTTTTTCCCTTTTTTTTTATCATCATTTATATTGGCCGTTTATGGTTTATCAGCCACGGAATGAGGGTTGCTCAGTAAGAATTTTAATTTCTGTGTTTTTTAATCTACAGAGTTGCATTAAAAAAGCTCATGAAAATTATTATTTTTTTTTGTTCTAATTAGCTCATAAAATGGCATGCATGCATTAAATATTCGTAAAATAGCTTAAAAATAATTTAATTATTTAAATCTTATGTTCAAGAAGTCGCATAACACATGTAAAAACACAATGAACACAAAGCTGTATGTCATGATGAATTATGAATGAAATGTCATAACATTCTAGACGAATACAGTCTTGAAATAAAAAATGTTCTCACTGCAAAAAATTACTGTTGGTTTAACTTAAAAAAGTAAGTTAGCTGGTTGCTGTCAATTTTTTAGTTAATTGAAATAAAAAATTTGAGTTAATACAACAAAGGAGATTGGTTTAATAGAAACTCAAAATAATTATCATTAAGTTGATTTGACAAAAGATACAAGTTGTGACAACAAATTATAAAAATGTTTGTTTACAGTGATATAAAACCTTCCATATCCTACTTTTCATTAAATTTAATCAAACAGCTCGTAGGAATACTTTATCACTAGAAAAAATGTAAATAACCTGTTCAAAATAAAAGTATTATGCAGACATTTCTCCCTTTTTGGCATGAAGGATTCTTTAAAATTGAGTCAAAAACCCAAGGATTATATATAAAACCCCGCTGAACCTTTTTTTTTCTGAGAGTGTAACTCTTTGAATAGTTAGCACATTTTAAATTCTTCTTTGATTGAATATTTGAATTCAGTCCATCACTGTTAAAAATAAAAGCCACTGGATGATGCACTGGCACTGCAATGCTATTTGCGGATCATTTCAAGACAGATCTTTGTACTGTGTCATACAACCACACTGCTTTTCTCGCATCAGTAAAGTATGACCGAATCACCATGTGACCAAGACATGTTCCCTGAACTGTTAATTTTAGCGGAGCAGTTATTCCGAGCATGCCAGTGTAAAGCTAGCCAGCAGAGGGAGAGAGATGATTCAGATCCAGAATAAGCAGTAGCTGTTGAACAGAAACTCTACACCTGAGGGTATCTGACACTTTTCAAACACAGAGATGATGGGATGTGGAGACAGAGGGATCACGCACTCGTTTGTCATTGTGGTAAGAGAAAGGCATCAGCAGGGAAGATGGACGATGCAAGGCTCAACATTCCAGAAAACAAACCTCCAAGTATCTAGAACCGCAGGGGTTGGTGGCATTCTAGACTGTTGCGCATTACCATGACGTGAAGTAACCACAGCATACTGAGAGCAATTAAAGAAGACTTATTTTAAACCAAGGACTGTTAGTTTCATATTTCAGACAGAGAGAGAGAGAGAGGCGCCCCAGGAAGACTGACTTCCTAAAATGCAAATCCAATGCAATCTTTATATCTGTCACTTCTCTATCATTAATATTTCACCTTCTCGAATAATATTGTCTGCCTTTTTCTGTCCCCTGTGACCCAGAGAAATGGGCTTTAGTGTAGATTTACTGCTTTTTTGACATTTAGATTAATGACTGCTTTGGTTTTGGTTCAGAATTGTGCTAGACATCTACTAAATGTGTAATTAAACTGCATATCAATACATGAATGTGTTAGCATCATGTCAGTAGGCCTGTAATATTCTGGACTCTGGTCTATGGAATGCAGCAGTAGCTTACAGGCTAAATTCAGAAAGTCCAGTCTTTGGGACTCTATTCTGAGACACGCATGGAGTGAGCCGACATATATGAGACTCAATGCCTTACAGCAAACACAATGCTCATTAGGATAATGACAATTTACTGCATACAGGACAGTATTTGAACATGTTTCACTCATCTCATTTTACATTTGTCTTCACATTGTCCATGTACTCATTCATATAACTTTTAATTCTTTAAATTTAAGTTTTTCTTTACTGTTGCGAAAAGAAAAGCATGACGAGTTTTGAATTGCTAATATCCCAAAGTCTTGTGTTCCTGAAAGGCCATTGAACGGGTATTGGAAAATCTGATATTGTTTGGTTTATAACTAAAGAACCCTTTTGTTACTTTCTGTTCAAATAATACTCATCAATATTCATTTTGGTAAACTCCATTATGATGTGACAATAAGCCATGTGTCCTCTACATGCATTCTTAATGAGCGCTCTCGAAAAACATACGCCACTGGCCTTATGCACTTAACCTGGAAATATTGTCAAATTAGTAATTATTAGGTAGCACTAGTACTATAATTCATTGTCAAAATTGGTTTAACTGGAAGATGCATCTTCTAAATGAACACCAAACATCTACAGTACACCAGAAACCGATTCTGTTAAACCACACTCACCTTCAGAGGTCTGACGTTTCCTCTTGGTTCCTCAATGTTACTATAGTGTCACCTGGACACCAGATCCCACCTGGAGACCCCTAGACACCCAGCGTCCGTACGTGAAAGTGTGAGTGTGTGTATGGAGACCAGCTCCAGTCTACTGTCCAGTCGGTTCACCTCAGAGTGATGGAGGGCAGAGACAGCTGGTTGTATTTCAGAGACCCTCCTCCTCTTTAAAAGATTGCCAGTCTGCTAGGCCTTTTTTTAGATAAGCTACTCAACATGCCCTTAACCTGAAGTCACAGAGCGACAGACAGACACACTGAGGGGGAGAGGCACCCTACTGTCTGAGAGATTTTTGGGACGTTCATCCTTGGCTTTGAAAATGGACTAGCATCCCATTTCATCTCTTTAAATTTTAAATTCAGTGAACAACTTTCACTCTATTTAATTTTTGTATAATGCCCAAGCAGATCTTGTTCATACAATTACAGCTCATAGTGACCACAGCTAAGCACACAAACATCAATTATCATTAAAGCCGTCCATAAAACACATCTGTTACATTCCAAGCCTTCTGAAGCCATAATATTGATTTGTGTGAGGACCAGCTGTAAAAATTCACAGATAATCTATTAACTAAAGAAACACTGTGACTGTACAATTGAGATGAATATAATCAGTGAATAATGATTTAAATTTCGGAGTTTTTCTTTAGAAGACTTGGAATATAGAACACAAGTCAAATGGACTACCTCTATGGTGCCTGTTATGTTTTTGAAGGT
The DNA here is from genome assembly GCF_016745375.1 of Pimephales promelas. The sequence continues at coordinate 5,414,435 of NW_024121355.1, read as the reverse complement.
CTAACAGAAATGGAAACTATAGGAACGTTGAATGGAAATTTCTTCGAAAATGTTCCTTTTGTGTTCCGTGGAAAAAACAACATACAAGTTTGGAACAACATGAGGATGAATAAATAATGACAAACACAAATAACAGATAACTTTCTCTATTTGAAGGAGATCACAGGAGGTGAGAGCTACTTCAAAGCTCAGATTAATATGAAGCATTTACAGAAAGATTTTACATCTGTTTGTGTGTGTTGGCATCAGGGTCAGAAATTAGCCAGGACTTGGCAAAGAAAACACTCCCAACAATTTCAGCATAAAAATCATAATTTACAGACAGCAGAGAATGTCTCTGTTACGTATGTAACCCTCATTTCCTGAAGGAGGGAATGGAGACATAGTCGCCAGTTATCTTCGTGTACTATTGAAACGAGCCAATGGAATTTGCATCACACACTACGCCCCTGCGTCAGGTATAAATACAGAAGTGGATACACCCAAGCAGTTGCTTTTTGGCTAAGGAGCCGAGCATAACTCGGAGTCAGAGGTGGTCCAGCAATAGTGGCGACGGGACTATGTCTCCGTTCCGTCTTTCAGGGAGCGAGGGTTACAAGTAACCCGAGGCGTTCCCATTCAGTCGCTCACGTTCAATGTAGTCGACATGTCAACTGATCGGGATCCCCATGAAAACCCCACTAGTGCTGCCACCTTCCAGTGCCTTGACAAAAGCCTCCTGATCCCCCTGCAACTTGAGGCAAAGATGGAAGGGCTTAGGCCAGGGAAGTCATTGCTGTTTCACAGGACCACTGGGAAAGCGTACCCTTATCAAGGAAGGAGGGGACGCTGCGGAAGCCACCCTGCCCGAATGGAGGTAACATGTGGAGTAATATGGACTGAGTGGATGACCAGTACAACATATGGAATGTCACTGGGATGACTCCAGCCTAGAACAAAGGGGAGCATCAACTGAACAGTATGGGAAGACATGGGCTCGCTAGAGGGAGCCGTACAATAGAAGAATACACATATGGGATCGCCGTAGGGATCACAACAATTGGACCCAGCCTAACACAGGTTCCACCAGTGCATACGAGTGAAGGCCTGGCTTTGGACGCCCCGTCCGTTGCTGAAGGGTATGGAGGAACTCAACAGGGTTCAGCTAACAAGAGGAACTCACTGAAGCAAATTTGAGCACATATCCAGTCCAAAAGGAGGGGAATGGGCAGCAAGCCGACACTTCGAACCAGGCTTACAGTGAACCTGGCTTCAAGTGAAGGGAGCTCACAGGAAAGAGTGGTTCGAGATATCGGCTAGATGTATGATAGGTGTCGCCCAGCCCCCAACTCTAAGAACATCGGCGAGGCACATTGTGTCAATGCCTAAGAATGAGCGGCCTTCAGCCTTCACGAAAGATCAGCCTCCACTTCTGCTGGTCTAAGATCCAGGCTTTGTATTCTGTGTACGTATAACCGTAATGGAGCAGACGGAACAGAGAAAAGCCAGGACTGGGTCTGCATCCTTCGGGGCAGCGCTTGCAGGCTCCCCACCTGGTCCTGTTGCAGAGGTAGGAACCTTGGGAATATATCCAGGCTGGGGTCTCAGATTTCGTGAGAGGTAGCCGGCACGATTACAGCCACGATTCACTGACCAAAATGTAAGCAAGTCCCTACCCTCTCATAGAGACCATGCAAGCAGGAGAACTATTTCTTTAAAAACAGAACTTTTAACCCATTGCCTGGAATGGCTCAGGGGAGATCAGTGAGTGCAGTACACCAGAGATAGATCCCAAGAGGGTAAAGAGAGCGGATTTATTCTCCTTTCTCCCCGCAGGATCCTGGCGATCAAATCGTGCTTCTCAAGGATTACTGCATCATTGAGGATGGAAGAGACAGCCTCACTCCAACCCATCTAGCAGATTTAAAACACTGAAGTGATCAAATGCATTCAGGATCTCCTCACGGAGAGAAGACTCTGTTCAACGAATAGGTTCCACTTCTAAGCCTCATTTTTGAGAGGGTGCTCTCACAGAAGTGACGGTCTACTTTTGAACCAGACCCGGAGCTCTCGAGGGTCCGATCGCATGTCCCTCATGCCCTGTCTCTGGGAAGGTGCTCAGAGGAAGGAGTCAGGAAGGACTGTCGAGAGGAGAGAGGTCTGGATGGGCCAATAAAGGGCAAGACCTGCTCCATCTCCTCCCTGCTTTCACAGTTGTGTGCAAGAAGGCTCACTGGGGAACGCATTTCCCTTGCAGTTTTTTCTGTGTCGAGGGATGTCCACTCAGACAGGAGAAAAACAAATGGCGGAGGGACGAGTCCAGAGGGGCAACAGATGTAACTGTTGTAAGTGTAACCCTGAAGTGATCCCAAACAGCTGGACTGCCTGGGGACGGAGTCTCCATTCTCCCTGGGTCACAGGCTGTGACCCATGTTACTCTTTCAGAAATGGGACCCGTCACCAGTGCCGGAGCACACAGGGAATGACCACGGCAACACTGGATTCAGCAAACTGAAACAGTGAAGCACTCACTTTTATGCCCTCAACCAGCTGTCAACACACCGCTGCACTGCACTGTAGAAACCACCAGCACCGGGGGAGTCTTTCCAGAAGAACACCGACACACTTGCTCATTGAAAACAACTCTCTTCAGAGACATCAAACGCTTGGCTCCAAAGCGAAAGGCAACTAGTGCGTGCATCCACTTCCGTATTTATACCCATGCCCAGTGTTGGGGAGTAGTTAACTACAAGTAGCGACGCTACTAACTTAACTACATTTTCAGTAGCTTGGCAGTAGCTCAGTTGCTTTTTAAACAGTGTAGCTTTTCCAGTAGCTAACTACTTTTTGCAGCAAGTAGCGGTGTAGCTTGAGCAAAAGCTACATTGCGTTTGTCGAGCCTGTGCGAATCAGCGCGATGCAAAGATATTCTTCTTCTTGTTAGATTACAAACTCATTTTTTGCCATTACCGCCACCTGTTGTTTAATCATGTGTCTTGCGGTTAACGGTTCACTGACGTACAGAAGTGGGTTGACACACCCATATTATGATTATCCATGATGGAGCAAAGACGTGACGGCAGATTTGGAGGATGGAGAAACAACTAACGTTAATTACCCATGGCCTTATTTGTCCAAGTTCAATCGGTATTTTTGAGAAAATGTTCTGAATGCAATTTACATTGGATGTATATTTTGTTCTTGCAATGTTTTAGGCTATTGGTTGCAGTTTTGCACTTTTTGACAAACAGTCTGAGATATTTGAGTGTTGTGTGTAATAAAACAATACTATGAAATCATAATTGTATTGCATTGTTTTAAACAGTAAATATTTTAATTAAAACACGTATTCAGTTATTTATAATGTATAATTTATAACATGTTATAATAATATAATATGTAATATAATATTTATAATATGTTGTTCAAAAAGCAAAAGTAGTTTCAATGTAGCTAGCTACTTTTTGATAGCAACCTGTAGTGTAGCTAGCTACTTTTCCAAAAGGGTAGCTTGACTGTAGTTTAACTTTAATATACGAGTAGCTTGTAGCTTGTCAAACTACAGTTTCAGAGTAGCTTCCCCAACACTGCCCATGCCACAAGGACGGAGTGTGTGATGGAAATCACGCACTCCAATTCCATTGGCTCGTTTCAATAGTACTCGAAGATCAGAAGATCAGTGGACTGAAAGGGAACTGTATAATCTAACATATGGAGGGACCAGTCAATTTAAATAACTGTACACAATGTACAATATTTTAAATAATATATTAACATATTAATAAATAACAAATTTTAATTTAAATTTTAAATAATGACAGCTGAGTATCTATTGTTTAATTTTGTATTTGACGTCACTTTGATTTTAACAGCCAATGTTCAGATGAAATAGCATTTTTGCCAAAAAAAATGATCTTATAAAAATTGGAATACAGACCTAAGTTTGGTCTCTTTTTAAATGAAAGTAGTAGATTATTGCTGAAGTAAATGTGTAAAAAGTTATAGAAGTTTAAATTTACAATAAAGCATGTACCTTGCTAAACAGATGTACATATATGCATTGAATAAAAAATCTTTAAAAATCCTATAAAACCAGCCATATGTCTAACCAAGTGAATTTTTTAATGTGTTCTTCATTCAAAAATGAATACATTTTTGTCACAATATCACAAGACATTTCCAACGATGTGTTCTGTAAAGATTAGAAAAAGTTTTGATCATAAAATAGAGCAGTCAATTTTGTAACAAGAAACATGACACCGCTCACAAATTAAATTTAAGTACTGTTTCCTTGGTAAACGTGATCTACAATTTTTTTTAATGGTTTTCACAGGATGAATACTGAGGGTGGAAGTTTTCGAATGATACCTAATTTATGATGGTTATTAAAATATGTGATAGGGGAATTTAAAAGACAATACAAAAGAGCGTAAAAACTAGCTTCCCGCTACCGGCGATAGTTAATGGGCTTAATAAAAAGAGAGAAAATCTGAATATAACAATCAGATATACTCATAACAATTTCCTCCTTTACTCTTGTAGAGCACTAACTCCATGCACCAGATAAGTGTGTCATATGACATAAAAATACTCAAGAGAATGTAACACACTTGAGGCATGATCATCATTTCCAGTGTAGGATATGAATGTGTGAATATGGACCTGTCATAAACAAGGTTGTCTATTTCAAAGACAAGCTGATAGCCCGATTTAAAGAATGAAAGAGGGATAACAAAAGAGAGACACATGCAGACACTGACCATACACAAATCAGCTCACCTGTCAAACAAACCTATTAAATTACACAGGCCTCCCACTAGCATATTATTATCATCACTGCATATTTAAAACATATATATGCCTATTCGAGCATTGTAAAATAAAGTTTGGGTGTAGTATGGGAACTTTTAAGACTATATCCTGTGTCTGATTAATCTTGAGATTGCAGCAGAAATCCAAACATGTAAAGTACATACATGCATGAGCAGTGAGCACTAAAGCAGAAGTCTGTCATCAAAGTTGTCATCGTGCTTGACAGCAATGTGTGAAGTCTTTAATCTTGTCACTTTTATACACACACACACACACATACACATTTACACATACACACACCCTGAACTGTCACGAACATGTAAATCACATTAGAAACAAGAGATCACATATGGTTCAATGTAAAATTTCCTGAATCAGACTTTATAGAGCCAAACATAAATACGGCGAATCAAAAAATTCTGGGGCTCAATTTAAAAAGAAACACTGACTTACAGTAGCATAAAAGCCAAAATATACTCACAGCCTCCAAAGTTTGAATCCTGATTTGACATTTTTTCCCTTACAACACTATGTTTGTCTGCAACTCTCCCACTGGACGAATGTGAACCACTCACTTCCTAGAGAGTGAGAGAAAAGAGAGAGAGAGAGAGAGGCAGGTGTGGTTAGAGAACCCGTTCTAGTCCGTGTTTCATTTGCATTCACCAGTTTAGTGAGACATTGAACAAAAGTTCAAAACAGAGAGACTGTACATGAAGCGTGTGTGTGTTTTGGCTATTTATCATTAACAGTATATCAACAAAACTCAGTTTTGTGTTGAATAAGCAAGTTCACCTGAAGCTTGAAAGCTGTCACCAAGTCAATAGTGCAATAATGCCCTTGAAAGAGGAACGTGAATATGGGAAGGTGACTGAGAATACTGAAATAAGCTGCCAACTGTGAAACATATTTGCATACAAACAAACGGAAATATATTTATACAGTTCCTATAAATGTATTTTCAGTGTGTACATCATTTTGATAAGCATCAAAAGCAAACATTATGGCACAACACAGAACAAAACTAAAAACCAGCACTTTACACTGAGTTTGAGGCAATCGTCAACATTTAATGCAAGTTTCCAGCTGAGTTTGCTATTGCACTATTGAGCTTTAGAATTTTAATTGATGAGTTGGGAATATTAGAATATTTTACAATATTTTAATATTTGATTTATTTTGTTGCAAGTATCTGAACAGTTCAAAGCTACAGTTCAAATTTGCATAGTCCATGCAATATTAATGTGAATATTAATGACAAACATGTATAATAAAGGTGTCCAACTTTAACATCATGGAGTTCTAACTGGTTCAGGATGAGTCAATGTTACTGTGTCAGGTAATATTTTGATAAAGTTTTTAAGGGGAATCAAACAAGTATGGTTACAGTTGTCTCTACATATTAGGATACATATTCTCTACAAAAACAACAACGGTTAAACTAAAAATAGAAAAATTGTATGTGTTTTGACCACAGACTGTAACTGTTTTTTACAATCTATGGTTTTGACCACACTGTAATAAAATATTTTCAAGATTTGTTATCACATCATATTTTCTTTTGTCAAATCAACTTTATAATAATTTATTTAGTTGAGATAACTTATTATTTTGACTTTCTGATGATTAAATCATTCTCCTTCATTGTATTAACTCACTTTCTCCAGTTCAATCAACTTAAAATTTTAAGGCAACCCAGGTTACTTACTTTTTTTAAGTTAAACCAACAATTTTTTTTACAGTGTAGTAATCACATTTTTTCTTTTGTCAAATCAACTTAAATAATTTATTTAGTTCAGATAACATATAATTTTGAGTTTCTGATGATTAAATCATTCTCCTTCATTGTATTAACTCACTTTTTCCAGTTCAATGAACTTAAAATTTTAAGGCAACCAGGTTACTTACTTTTTTTAAGTTAAACCATCAATATTTTTTTTACAGTGCAGTTATTTACACCACATTTTACACAATTTACACAAATGTAATATTTCCGCAATACTAGTAGGCTGCCAGTTTGTTACAGAATTGATTTTAAAATTCTGCTTTTTGTTTTTAAAGCCATGAACGGATTACCTCCAAAATATCTCTCTGGTCTTTTGAAATTAAATAACTATCATAAGGTCATCTCAAAAAAGACTAAAAGTGAAAATCATGCTTTGAAAATCGTGCTTGATGGCTGCGGTAACCATTGACTATAATTGTATGCAAAATCATTTGTGTTCCATGGAAGGAAAAAACATAATTTACAAATGACGTGAGGGTGAATACATGATTTTCATTTTCGGGTGAACTTTTCCATTAACCCTAACAAAAATGACACACATCGGCTATATAAACAGACATCACATCATACATATATTACACTCATCAGTTTACAGGTATATTCTTTAAAAACCGGATGGAACTGTTTTCGCTATCTAAGCGCTCTCTTTCCCTTTACCCCTCTCTGTCCATTTAGTTTCACAAAACAATTTGCAAATCAAATCTCGCCCCATTAGCCCTTCCATAATACACATGAATCTGTAGTTCAAAACATCAGGAAGGGAAAATCAACACCACACATGCTAATGCAGACTCACACACACACACACACACACTAATGATTGTGTCATTTGGAGTCACATTCCACTATTCAGCTCATCTGGCATAAGACACACACACAGAGCCAAGAGGTCAAGGTTCACCCTGCCCAGCCGAGAACAGGTGGTTTCATTTACACACACTGAAAGGCTGAGTTTCACTTTATCGGTTACACTGCAAGTAAATTAAAGGCTAACTGTAAATGAATTCTAATAAACATGTTGTCATCAACGTCGCAGTGCTGTCAAAAACCCTGATTGTGTTTTCAAATGGCAGAATGTTAGTTGTCGAAAACTGTAGGGTGAATTCAGGTTGATTGGGACAATTTTTAACTTTTCTCAATGGAAAAATGTGTCCCAATCATCCTGAACTCACCCTAGTTAAAAAAGATCAAGTTGAATCTCTGAAGCAGTTAAAAATTTACCTGGATAACGATTAAAAGAGCTCTGAGTCAATTCACCTGAATAAACCTTAGATAATAAATGAGATATGATCTGATCTGATTCTAGTTATTCATTTCTTTAATAGTATGTGTGTATTTTTGTGAACCTTGTTTCAATCAAAGGTTACCAAATCCAAAGGGATTTACACATGTAACAAATCTTGCCAATTTCGTGTGTCCATGTTGTTTATATGTCTTTGTGGTGTTTAAAATATTAAATACGTATTTAAAATATGTTTAAAATACAAACCATGCATGTGCAAATTCATGTCAACACCATTGCTGATTATTTTCTCCTTAAAAATGCAGAGGACAAAAAATACGGTGTTGTTTCTTAGGTCACAAACTACCTTGTAACCAATCACGTCAACGTGCGGGCAGGCTATATCATTAACTGTGGTCTCTCAAGAGAAGCCAAGTTAGTCCAGTATGAAAAATCAGGTGCATTTAGCAATATAGCGGGTGAATGTATATATACATATATGATGTAGGCCTATATTACGATGTTATGATGTACTATATAACTTTCTCCACTGACTGATGTTCTAAGTTGTTCAGCATTTCTAAGGATACTGATTTTTATAAGTCAGACTAAGATGGCAAACAGGAACATGGTTTGTGTAACACTAGCAACACATTAATAGTTTGATAACATAGTCAAGAAAAAGACGAATCATATTATATACCATGATATGTCTGACGTTGTAGAGAGCGATACATAAAAAGCATTAGGCAACCATTCTGATACATTGACTTGACTGAGTGGATCTCTGAGCTGGCGTGAGCGGAGAAGGGGCTAATTTGCATATTCATGTTTCCGCAAATACTTATGAAGTTAGGGTATAAAGTTACATTCAAGCTATTTTAAGGCATGAATAAAAAAAAAATCACAAGAAAAAATGTTTTAAATACGCATTTTGGTGATCAAAGATGAGTTTTAAGGGACAAAATGATTGACTGCAGGGGGATTTTAAGTTTATCAGATGGTCATATGGTACTTTGATGCATATAATGGTACTAAATGATATACCATGGTATTTGCATGGCATTCCAAAGTCCTTCAGAAAATACCATGGAACTGCCGTCATGATAGACAACGACATGGTATTAACATGGTACGTTTTTGTAAGTGTTACTATTTGTTCCTATTTGGTATTCAACCAACCTTTGGTATTTCAACCTTAGGTAAAGTAAACCTTAGGTAAGTTAGTTTAAGTAGTTTTAATATTTAATATTTGGGTCTGCTGAGTCTATATAATATTTAATATTATTGAAGTGGGGATAGGACAAGAAAAGTTATTCTAACTTCTTCCTACCCCCTTTGAACATGATTGTTGTTTGGACCATCTGTAGATGATCTTTTTTTTTATGTCGATGATTAACTATTTATTTTTATTTTTTATTCAGTTTTTGCTGTTGTCTTTTTTTTAACATGTTCAATAAAGAGAGATTAATTAAAAATAATTAATTAATAATTTGTGTTGGCCTGTCTGTTTTAAATAGCATGTAAAGGGATATAATATGAGCTTTATGAACATTTAAAAAATAATAATTAACAGAAGTTGGTGAACATTATTTGCAAGCAGGTTTATTATTATCAACTAAATAAACTAAATATAAATATTAGATTTTATTTCGATTTAAGTTTGAAAGTGTTGAAGCACTAAAATTAGGCTACTAACTGAAAATAAAAACTAAAACTGAACTAAAAAGTGAATTAAACCTAAATGGTAACATTTATGAAAGCTAATGATGACAAAAGTTGGACTAAAATCAAAATGCAAAAATAAAAGCGGATTCAAAATATTGATAAAAACTAGAATATTCTTACAGTCTGCAGTGCACTGATGACTAAATGACTGATTTTGAGTGGTACGACATACCATCACAGTAATACATTTGCTCATATACAACGGACAAATTAGACAAAACTGGAATGACCCCCCTTTTAGATTCATGGAGATGATTACATTGGAAATTGTTATATGTTGAATCACAAAACTAGAACTTAGAAATCTGGTCACCTACATGTGTTTAGATATGTACGGGGATTTCCTGTTTTTGTAAGCACCACTGAGAGTCTCCCATTACTCTGCTGTCGCTGTGATAAGTGGACATATTTAAACATGAGTCACTGACCTGGAGTAAGAAAAACAAGCAGGGTAGCTCTCTCTCTCTCTCTCTCTCTCTCTCTCTCTCTCTCACAGACACACACACCATCTTCTTGCTAACAAACAATATTATTTCCACCAACTATTTTCAAACAAACTGAGAGCGAGGCTTTAACACACACAGGAGGAAAGAATGATGGAAGGTGTTTTGTATTCAGAACAAGGCCACAGGTTATAAAGTGAAGACATGGTATGATTACCATGCACGTATGAGATGACACAAGAACACATACCGAACATCCTGTGACAGTGCGTGAACAGCTAAACATGTCAAATATCTGAGTTGTTGTCCCCAGGCCTTGACCAAGAGTTCTGTTTTTCTTTTCTTTTTTACACTAAAGGCTTCTAGAAACAGTCACAAGGAGCTTCTTTTAGCCTGAGCTCTACGCTACACATATAGCCCAGGGATGACATTAAAAGAGTGAGATGACAGCACCTAATACTTTCTACACTTTTAGCAGTGAAGTTACTGTGTTTGTAGGGTATATTTAGCAGTGGCAGGGCAGTGCTTACTGTTAGCTAGCTTTAGCCTGTAGCTTGAGTTTATGTCTATTCACAACTAAACGGAACGGAATGTCAGGGTTTCAAAAACAAGTTAAGCTGTATTGACATTTGAAAATGCTGTTCGTTACTACGGAAAATAATTTTGACTCATTTATAAAAACAAACAAAATCACATGTAGCAATAGAAAGTAGTAAAAGTATCATTTGTGGTGGAACTATACTATTTTAAAGGGGTGGTGTATGGCCATTTTTACAATATGAAAAATAAGTCTCTGTCCCCAGAACGTGTATTTGAAGTTTTAGCTCAAAATACCCACAGATAATTTTGTACAGCATAGTTGTCTCTTTTTAAAGGTTGTATCAGCGATTTCAGGCCCAAACAAAAATTATCACATTCTTTCCTAACAATCCGCAAGCTGCCCACTCCATAAGCAGGCTGTCAATAGACCCTTTTACAGTTGGTAAACATGATGACGTTTTTTTGTGGGCGGAGCTTAGGTGGAGGCAGAAAGATCCACCTGGCCGCTTCACTAACGCGAGTTAGCAAGGATTGTTAGCTTGTTTTTTAACAATGACTGGAGAAAATCCGATATTATCTTAATGAGTAAGGTCACTCAGTGTCCAGGACCGCGATTGTTATTTCCAAAAGTTATTTTTAACGGACGGAACCAGATTGGCAGACCCGTAGCCTTCACACGCTCACTCAATGCATGGACGATCTGACAGGATTAACGTACGTTACCTCGGTTGAGTGGCCTGACTTCTACACCTAGCTTACAGAGAAACCGATCGTAAATAGAAACTGAGGGCATATAAATCTTTAGATGCCTATATGGTCCTGTACAAGACTTGTGTGTATGATCCGCAGTTCTGCCGAGTCAGCGCCGAGACCACGACAATGTAATGAGTGACATTACAGTGCGATTTTAATGATGTGAATATTTTCTAGAAATAAAAGTTCTAGATACAGCATATTCATTTTTCATCAATTCTTGCACCAAACAACACAACAAGATGACATTTAATAATAGTAACAATTATTTAAGCTCCTTATTATGTAGCCGAATCTGTGCTGTTTTGCATTGACCTCCTCCAGTTTTCACTTTGTTTTGCCTCCAGCTAGCGCCGAGACGTAACTGTGACGTCGGCGCAAAAGGGGTCTATAGGCCGTCTCTGTAGGTAGCCTACACTCTGAGATCTACACACAAAAACAAATGGGAACAACCACCACTCAAAATCAAAATAAACAGTGTTCTAACCAATCACCGACGGGGGAGGGACGTTGTTTGTTTTTCCGCTCGTTCATGGTGTCTGCATGTGAAGTCGGAGCTGAAGAATAAGCCAGCGTCTATCAACACTATGCTTTCAACGGACCAGATTTAACATGGAAGAGGCAATCCCCAAGAAGAGGAGGAGGATTAGGGCGAGGGAATGCCGTCGTTTTTCGTCAAAGAAACTAATAATAATCGGGAAGGCTTTTGAACAGTGGAGCGAGCTCAAAGAATTGAAAAATGTTGCCGACGCCGTTTCTTCTGGACAGGTGAGTAGCTTCTAGTGTTGAATTTTTTGTATGTGAACTGTGTGTGAAAATATGATTCTTTAAAAAATAGTGAAGCTCGACTAAACTTGGATAGCTCTAGCGAATATAGGGATTTAGTGTGTGAGTTGCGTTTGTTATATGATCTACTTTGATGTGTCGCCATAACATTGTATTAGCAATAACACTAGCCTACGTTCAGGACTAACGTTAGCCGAATAGTAATAAGCTGTTATAATATTATTCCAGATAGATATGAGTTTTCCCCATAACGTTAGATCTGTAGCTATATGACTGAACTGTACAAGGTAAATAAATGATAATAGGCAACTGACAACTTGCTAGAAACCATTTATATTACAAATTACTATTCTGTTAGCTGGGAGGAAAGCTGGAAGCTAGCTATGTAGTTGAACACAATGTTCATGCATACGAAGTAAAAAAATAGAAACATTTTCTGCGTTAGCCTATTTTAAAATAAACAATATTGAAAGTGTAAGTGATAAATATTATATTTACTTGGTTATAAAATTATGTTTGAATACAACTATAATGACTTACCCAACAGAATGAGCCATCATTGAGGTAGACCGTCAATCTGAATATAGTGTGTTTTTGTCGCTTTAAGAAATGCGCGTGCATGGTCGTTTTTTTTCATGATGCGTGAAACGCGAGGGAGGGGCGAGCTAAATTGGTTTGTTTGGGATCTGACTTCAAACACAAACAGGAGTGAAGTCAAGCACAATCGCTGATACAACATTTAAGGGTCAGTTAAAATGCGTTGTTTCGTGTGTGTCCCTTTAAATGCAAATTAACTCACGGCACAGAGTTTGTTAGCAGCTCTGATTACTTCACGCAAACCAGCACTAAAATGTCAGAAACTGTTCTGCCTTTTATGTTAAAAAAAAAGTTAACCAATGGTGCTTTTTTTTTGACTGTATAGTGTCTCCATCACCTATTGGAGCAATAGGACCCACAGAGTACAGGGTGATCACCCCCTACTGGCCTCACTAGGTACTTGTACTGAGCCAAGAATATTTTTTTCTCTTAAATAGCATACCTGTATCAATGATGGACCACCAACTCATGTACACCTAACCAGCACAACACTGGACCATCATGGGAATTCATGATGGATTATACTGGTATTTTCACCAGGGTGTGAGAATTGTTTCTCTCTAGTTCTTGAATCCTGAACGTACATATTTGCTTAAAAGGAAACAAACAGCGAAATTAGATTAGACTCAAGCACTGTGAACATATTTGTTTATATTGAGACCACATATCCAAACAACGATTTCAATAATGCATTATTATTATAGTACTCCAGACAGCAGTTTACATTACATTTACATTGCATTTTCTATTAGTGACCTCTACTGGAAAGAATGCACAACAACATCTCTCGGCCTGCTGAAGAGTTTAAAAGTGTTATCTAAACCTTGAATGAACCAAAATCAAAATCCAACTAGACTATAAACAGGATGTGAGGATTTGTATTCCTTTCTGTTCTAAAGTGGTTGATGAATAACAGGAGAAGGATTTCGTGTCTGAAATGAAAGTTTCTCAGTCTCTTCTGACAGCCTTTAATCATGGCAGTCTCTCTGTATACACTGACTGAGTAATAATGAATGAGAGAGACAGAGAGAAAGAGTGTGTGTGTGTATGTGTGTGTGTGTGCAAAGGGATCATGAAATATTAATAACCCTGGTGGGGTGGAGAGGTCATGTTTCAGACAGAAACAATAGATGGATCTCTAGCAATCTCTCTCCTCTTCCTGTGTTTATCTAGGCAACAATTAGCCACTCAATCAGGAACATCAGTCCCTCATTCTGCTCTTGTCCAAAACCCCTTCAGAATAAGACTCAAGCATCCAATCAGCCAGGCCTGTGTTTCACCACCAGGATGAAGAAAACGTAAGTCACATACCAAGTATGTCTATATATCTTTTCTTCTGTCAAGTTCAAGCTTCCACGGAGTCCCTTACAAAAACAGTGGTTTCCATCAAAATACCATGTAGAACTACAGTCAGTTAACGTCCTTTACCTAAGGCGACCATGATAGGTAATACCAACTTATCACCTTTTTTTGTAGATAAAAAATCACTGCCAATCCCATCTTGCATGCTATCCATCTTAAAGGGGTCATGAACTGGCTTTTTAAATTTTATTATATTGTTGTCTGAGGTCAACTTATGACGTTCGCTTGGTTTTTGCATTCAAAAACATCAAAATGAATAAATAATAGGCTATTTTGTTCCCCTTTTACCTGAAAAACGCTCGGTTTTTATGGGTGTCTCGCACTGAAGACTTGGAAGTCAGAGCCCACTGCTGTGAGTGGATAACAGTTTTGCATATTATAATGAGATTCAACTCACCCGTTGGTGCACTTGCCGGAATGATACGCCCATACATGTTCGACTCTTAAAGGGTTAGTTCACCCAAAAATGAAAATTAAGTCATTAATTACTCACCCCCATGCTGTACCAACCCCGTAAGACCTTCGTTCGTCTTCGGAACATAAATAAAGATATTTTTAATTAAATTTGAGAGCTGTATAACTACCACATAGACTTTTAAGGGACTGGCTCTTGACGGCCCAGAAAGTCAATGAAGAAAATGTTTAAATATTCCATGTGACTACAGTGGCTCAACTTTATGTTGATCAAGCGACGAGAGTATTTTTTGTGCGAAAAAACAAACAAAAATAACGACTTTATTCGACTATTCCTTTTCTTCCTTGTTGGCCTGAAACGAGACTTCCATACGATTTCCACGGCGCATGCGCGAGAACTGAACTGAAGAAGTTAAAGGAGATCGCAATTCTCGCGCATGCGTCGTGGAAATCGTATTGAAGTCTCGTTTCAGGCCAACAAGGAAGAAAAGGAATATTCGTATTAAGTCGTTATTTTCGTTTGTTTTTTCGCACAGAAAGTACTCTCGTCGCTTAATAAACCTAAAGTTGAGCCACTGTAGTCACATGGAATATTTAAACATTTTCTTCATTGACTTTCTGGGCCGTCAAGAGCCAGTCCCTTAAAAGTCTATGTGGTAGTTATACAGCTCTCAAATTTAATTAAAAATATCTTTATTTATGTTCCGAAGACGAACGAAGGTCTTACGGGGTTGGTACAGCATGGGGGTGAGTAATTAATGACTTAATTTTCATTTTTGGGTGAACTAACCCTTTAAACGGTCTGCAAATCCAGTCTTCTTTACAAAACAATCCTCAGTGAAATTAAGTGAACAGACGGACAATGTTTTACCTCATCAGCTTGAGTGGAACGTCATTAAAAATAAAGTTTATCTATGCAGTCCTATTGGAATCCAGAGTGTGTGAAAGCAATTTTAAAAACTGCATTAAATGAACATGCAAGGGCAGGGGATGGGTTGAACTTTGTGAATGGCTTTACAATTCTGCTGTTGCATATTGCATGTGGGCCTGATCAGGCAGATAAAACACAGTAAGACTTTACAACCATCAACATCTGATGAAATATAACTGACGTAGTATCCTAAGAACATGATGGTCATCATTACAACTTCAATAATATTCAACCTATTATTTTTAATTACAGCTTTGGTTTTTATTGTGTGTGTGTGTGTGTGTGTGTCTGTATAGTTGCAAGTATGAGTTGAACCAAACCATGTTTACATAGTTTAGCTAATTAGTACATTCTCTCTCTCTCTTTCTTTATATATCTATATATATCTCTCACTTTTTTCTGTTGGTTTTACTCTGCCCACACACATTACCCACATGCAAATTACAGGGTTATTTATACGAAAGCCAGTGTTGCGGAAAGAACCCCCAAAATAAGTTTTAAATAACATAGTGCATAACATTTTGTGTGTGTGTGTAAGCATGTCAGTGCACGGTTGCTCTGCTTCCCACAAATTTATTGCCAGTAGCTACCTCATTTGTTTGTGTGTGTGTGTGTGTGTGTGTGTTGGTTTTTGTGAATTACGAGGACATTTCACATGAATACACACAACACTATGGGGACATTTTGAATTATGGGGACATGACCGGTGTCCTCATAATTCTAACAGTGTAGAAGTGCTTCTATACCTAGAGGGAGCTCAAATCCAAAATTTCTCCACAAGTCCCCATAGTTCACATTTACATGATTTTGTGTAAAACGTGTGTATCGAGACAGTGCCCCTGTAGGTGGGTCTGGGGTACTGCACCTCCTCATGAATATTCACACTTGTGTATGAAATCGCAGTTTGTGATTGGCTGTGACCGCCGGAAGTCCTCATAATTTCGGGTTTTGTCAGACCACTGTGTTAATGTGTTTACCTCACACGAGTTAATGCAGTTTACTAACTATTTAAACATTATTGTTTTATAATTTATCAATTGTCAATGAAATATATAAATGCAGAGTGACCCTGCAATTATAAATAATCCGTAAATATCATATTATGAAAAATGAAAATAGCTTGAAAGCTGTTCGCAATCAGTTTAATGGAGAAACGCGACCCTAACCACACTGTTAACTGCTATATCATAGACTATATCATAGATGGCTATTTACATACATAATGGTATTATTATTCTACAATATCGTTTATTATAATCCATATGGTCTAATAATCATAGTTTAGCGTCGCGTTTATTTCCTGTTTGGACCGGGTGGAAACTGCAGCTGAGAAGACACCTGTGATTTGGACCTGTTTAAAGCAACTATTACTGGAAAGGTAAGCTTTACTGCTGTTTAATAGCTTGTAGGTCAGTTTGTCTTGTTTGTGCATGTCTTGTAAGCTCTTTGCTGCTCGGTTTACTGTAATGAAGCCGCTAGCGCCAGATGCTAACGATGCTAACGACCTTTACAGTGATCGCCATTCTGTTTACAGACTGTCAGGAGAGAATATGAGATGTTTGACAGTTTAACTAGTTTTAGTTTGCAATATAATTGTAATTGTAACATAAAATAGGCTAGCCATGATCAAAATAAGGAGATGTCATGACCCTGTGAAGGGGCGAGGTTTCCCCAGTACAGTATCCTGACATGCTACTGTAAATATTACTGCAGTTCTGCTGGCTTTAGAGATTGGTCATGTGCTCTTAGTCCTCCTGCATGTAATACCATATAATCTGTACTAATAGAACTGTCAGTCTTAATGTTTATACTGAAAACAAACCTGCTGAATATGTCAAATGAAATGCAATATTGAGTATTAATGAGGGTCTTTTCTATGACAGCAGACACTCTGAGAGCCCAAGCCACTGGATGAGGTGTAGTTTTCACTTCAGAACAAAGACAGATTCATCAATGATTTTAAAGGTGAGTTAAATGGTTTGATAGAGTTAAGTTTAAGTGAAGTGAAGTGAAGTTTAAGTGAAATTAATGTGTTTAATAAAACTGTGTCATGTACATGATATGTTATTTACAGTGATGGTGTTTCTTCTTCTCTGTTGTTGTGTAGGGAGAGGAGTGTTCAGTTGCTCTGAGTTTCATAAGGGAGATTTCCTGCTTGAATATGGAGGAGACTAAGAAAAGAAGAAGAACGAGAGCGAAGGCAAAGAGTATCTCATCATGACGAGTTTCATTACGATGGAAAACTCCTCTGGTATGTACAAGTGTTTGATGCGTATGTAACCTTTGTACTTATAGCCCAGATTCGATCACGAGTGGACGAGGGACACACATTCCTGGTTACACCTGGTGTTTTAATCCGTCTTTTGCCACTTTAACCACAGATTTCTTCGTGGTGAGGGTAGATCTTTTTCGATCTAATTGATGAAATAAGCTTACGCAATTTACATATGAGCGCGACCAGCATACACATGTGTTTTATTTTCAACTGTTTATGTTCACTTAAAGGGAAACTTCACCTCTGGGAAGATAAATGTGTATTTAAAATTGGTCATTTATATAGTAGAAATATTAAATTATTTTTGAAATTGAAGCATTCTAGACTGAGAAAATGTATTTTTTACTCATGTGGCTGAAAGATGACAACTCCCAGAATGCACTTGCTTTGCTGCCCTTACGAGGCCACTCCCAAACCACGCCTACCAGTTACAGGCGGCAGAATCCAAAAAATGAATACAACTACGCTTGCTTTGATACATCGTGAGTTATTTGATAAATTTACATCGAAATGGTGCTAAATTGCATTGTACTGGGATGTACTAGCCTAATGTATATAACACAACTTAGACTTTCACAGTAAAAATATGATGTCAGGCAGGACCATGTCAACACAGTAGCTTAGTAGCTCTGCTTATGAACTGTTTTCCTCCAATTGAAATCACTATTTCTCTAAGTTAATACATTGTCTAGGCTAATCCATACTAACACTAAAGATTTATAAAAAGAACCACAACCAATGTGAGTTATAACTTTTAATTAAAAAAATAATTATTAACTTTTTTACTCTCAAAGCTCTGCGGATTCAGTGATCTCACCAGACGAAAATGGCATCGCTGAGATTCGCGACAGCAATAGGACTCTATATCTGTTTCCATAGGTGCAGAGCGAAAGCACTCACGTGGCCCAGCTCAAGTCTGGCTGGGCTCAGGTCTCGCTCCGGCCGCCTCTTGTTCCTCCATCTCCCGCAACTGTTTATCGCTGTATTGCGGCTCGTACAGATAGCCGCGAGCATCAGATTCTCGCTCGCCCCAGCTGGAGTCTGTCTTGCTCCGGCCGACTCTTGTTCCTCCATCTCCCGCAACAGGCTCCCGCGAGCATCAGATTCTCTCAACAGATCTTTGAAATCCCCTTCTGCCATTTCAACTTCAAAACTACCTTACACCATCGTGATTAGCCTACTATACAAACTTTCTATACAGACCAAGAGGCAAGAGCCGTTAGCTTAGCTTCTACAGAAAGACGGCTGACACGATCTTTACATTCGGTCAGTGAGATCCCGCCCCATATGGGCGTGGTGAAAACATGCTGAACACTGACTGTAGTCTTTAGCCTCTGGCCCAAAAATCCTCCGATGATGCAAAATGACGATTTTTGCGTTATCGGAGGATTTTTTCCAGACTAAAAATGAATTTTTCTCTCATATCAGGGTAGGGTTGGGAATCGTGGCAAATTTTCCGGTTCTGATTCCGGTTCCGCCAAACGATTCCGGTTCCGGTTCCCATTAATTAAAAAATATTAGTAAGAGATAAATCCACAATCCTTTTTCTGTTTATTTCTTATAGTACTTGACAAATGAGTTTAACAGACTGGTAATGTAAATAAATTGAACATATTATCAAGCAATTTTTGCACAAAAAAATTAAATTCTGAAGAAAAAAAAATTCTGCATTCTAGAATAATAGGCTATAGGACCTCTCCTTGCTTATTGTATCTCCAACAGTGAAGAATACCCTCCCAGAAGGGGTAGAATATGCTTGAACACACATGCAAGATGTGTAAAGAACAGATTATTTTTTTAAACGGTTTTAATGATTGATTCATAAAGACTTTACTTCTTTCATTACTGGATAAATCGGCGCTCTAACAGAACTGCATGCGTCTTGCGGAAGAACATTGTTGCCGGAGCTACTTTTCTCTGTTTATGTCCATGACGAGTCACCATGCGAGTCGCGCAGGCATTGGGCTACCCCGCAGCAGCTGCGATCCGCCGGCCAGTCTAAACAAGAAGTCAGAGTATTAACGCTTATTACAGGCTTAACGTAGTGATTCAAGATAAGACAAAAACACGATTTTAATAAAAGGCATTCATGATGCACTCGCTCATTGTATACATATTGTAAATTCTGAACACACAAAAAGTTACGGACTGAACCGAAACTTAG
Source organism: Pimephales promelas (assembly GCF_016745375.1). Next base: position 5,394,646 of record NW_024121355.1, on the reverse strand, counting down.
GAATTTTACACGGTTCCGGTATTTTTTCAAAAACACAACCGGTTCTGGATAAGAACCGGTTCTCGGTTCCCAACCCTATATGAGGGGGATATGAGAGGGGAGAAGCACGGTAATTCGAAAATACTACTGGCTTTCTACTGATACAAAGCTTAATGCTAAATCCTGGAAGTATCCCTTTAAGACCAACTGTGTTTCATTTTGACATAATTTTGTGTGAATTTGTCTGTTCAAGCTTGAACTGTCATTTGTTTAGTGTTGATCAGCCCGAGATGACGGTTCCCTTGGTTGACCATATGAACCCGACCTGCAGGATGAAGACTATCGCTGTGGATGGAAAACCTCAGCTATGCTTGTTTGCTCCAAACAATGAAGAGATCACATATAATCATGGTGATCCTGAGTGGCCAAGTGATGCACGGTATGGAAACTTCACATTAACTATTTTTAATTTGTTGGATTATTTTAAAGGTTAATGTTACCCAAGGTAATGTTCATGTGTGTCAGTGTTAGTGTGTGACTTACACCTTATTTATGAGGATATCTGTTTTATGAGGACATCATCATCATAAGGTGTTCTTGATGTTTGACTTGTCTGAAGAATCGGTGTGTGTGTGTGTGTTTGACAAAAGCCTGCTTTATGAGGACACAGGGGTGCACTGATATGGAATATTAAAATTGATCCTGATAACCCATAACTTGTAGCTCATTGTGGCCAATACTGATATAGAGAACTCATATTTGTGTAAATATTTTTGGTTTATTATGAATCTGGCAGGGCAGATTAGACTGTGCTTGGGCCGCCAGACTACAGGGTTTTTTTTTACTTTTTACTTCTGTTAGGGTTATCTTCTTACTAGGTATTAATTATCTATTGTATAGTTGTATTGTTTTTCTATTTAGTGTGACTTTATGTATTGTAGAGCACTTTGGCTCAACCATGAGTTGTGTTAAAATGTATTATTCCATATCAGTGAACCCCTGTGTCCCCATAATAACTAGTGTCCTCATAAAGCAGGCTTTTGTCAAACACACACACACACACCGATTCTTCAGACAAGTCAAACATCAAGAACATCATCTCATGATGATGATGTCCTCATAAAACAGATGTCCTCATAAATCGGGTGTAAGTCACACACAAACTGGCCAATACTAATATAGAAAACTCATATTTGTGCTTGTAAAATATAATCTTTCTTTATTTTATTTATTTATAAAGCACCTTTTACACAACTTATGGTTGATTTTACAATACACATTAAGTCAAACTGATGTTAGCTAACCCTAACCCTAACCATAACCCTAACCCTAACTGAAGTAAAGTTATGGTAAAACCTGAAGTCTGGCGGCCCAGCACAGTCTAATCTGCCCTGCCAGATTCATAATGAACCAAAAATATTTTTAACTATTTCTCAAAGGAAAGTCGTACTAATAGTAGTAAGTTTAGTAACTATCTCTGGCCAAACTATTTAAAAATGGCAGGGTTATTCTGGATACTCCATTTGGCGTGTGCATTGATGACGCAGTGAATAGAGATGATTCTCTCTTACCAATTAGCAGTCGTTATTGTTTTTATGTCATATTTTAGTATTGCCTCGGCTCGCCTTAGCTCGCTCAGAACCTTGCTGGAGGTGATACAAAAAAAAGTACCTAAAAGCAGGAACGGGTTCAACCTTTACACAGTGGAAAACCAAACAAAGGCGAGCTGAGCCGAACTGCTACTGTGTAGTGGAAAAGCGCCATTAGACTGTGCTGGGCCGTCAGAGTACAGGTTTAACCATAACTCTACTTACTTCAGTTAGGGTTAGGGTTATGGTTAGGGTTAGGATTATGGTTAGGGTTAGCTAACATCAGTTTGACCTAATGTGTATTGTAAAATCAACCATGAGTTGTGTAAAAGGTGCTTTATAAATAAATAAAATAAAGAAAGATTATATTTTACAAGCACAAATATGAGTTTTCTATATTAGTATTGGCCAGTTTGTGTGTGACTTACACCCGATTTATGAGGACATCTGTTTTATGAGGACATCATCATCATGAGATGATGTTCTTGATGTTTGACTTGTCTGAAGAATCGGTGTGTGTGTGTGTTTGACAAAAGCCTGCTTTATGAGGACACTAGTTATTATGGGGACACAGGGGTTCACTGATATGGAATAATACATTTTAACACAACTCATGGTTGAGCCAAAGTGCTCTACAATACATAAAGTCACACTAAATAGAAAAACAATACAACTATACAATAGATAATTAATACCTAGTAAGAAGATAACCCTAACAGAAGTAAAAAGTAAAAAAAAAACCCTGTAGTCTGGCGGCCCAGCACAGTCTAATCTGCCCTGCCAGATTCATAATAAACCAAAAATATTTACACAAATATGAGTTCTCTATATCAGTATTGGCCACAATGAGCTACAAGTTATGGGTTATCAGGATCAATTTTAATATTCCATATCAGTGCACCCCTGTGTCCCTATAATAACTAGTGTCCTCATAAAGGCTTTTGTCAAACACACACACACACCGATTCTTCAGACAAGTCAAACATCAAGAACATCATCTCATGATGATGATGTCCTCATAAAACAGATGTCCTCATAAATCGGGTGTAAGTCACACACAAACTGGCCAATACTAATATAGAAAACTCATATTTGTGCTTGTAAAATATAATCTTTCTTTATTTTATTTATTTATAAAGCACATTTTACACAACTCATGGTTGATTTTACAATACACATTAGGTCAAACTGATGTTAGCTAACCCTAACCATAATCCTAACCCTAACCATAACCCTAACCCTAACTGAAGTAAGTAGAGTTATGGTAAAACCTGTAGTCTGATGGCCCAGCACAGTCTAATGGTGCTTTTCCACTACACAGTAGCAGTTCGGCTCAGCTCGCCTTTGTTTGGTTTTCCACTGTGTAAAGGTTGAACCCGTTCCTGCTTTTAGGTACTTTTTTTTGTATCACCTCCAGCAAGGTTCTGAGCGAGCTAAGGCGAGCCGAGGCAATACTAAAATATGACATAAAAACAATAACGACTGCTAATTGGTCAGAGAGAATCATCTCTATTCACTGCGTCATCAATGCACACGCCAAATGGAGTATCCAGAATAACCCTGCCATTTTTAAATAGTTTGGCCAGAGATAGTTACTAAACTTACTACTATTAGTACGACTTTCCTTTGAGAAATAGTTAAAAATATTTTTGGTTCATTATGAATCTGGCAGGGCAGATTAGACTGTGCTGGGCCGCCAGACTTCAGGTTTTACCATAACTTTACTTCAGTTAGGGTTAGGGTTATGGTTAGGGTTAGGGTTAGCTAACATCAGTTTGACTTAATGTGTATTGTAAAATCAACCATAAGTTGTGTAAAAGGTGCTTTATAAATAAATAAAATAAAGAAAGATTATATTTTACAAGCACAAATATGAGTTTTCTATATTAGTATTGGCCAGTTTGTGTGTGACTTACACCCGATTTATGAGGACATCTGTTTTATGAGGACATCATCATCATGAGATGATGTTCTTGATGTTTGACTTGTCTGAAGAATCGGTGTGTGTGTGTGTTTGACAAAAGCCTGCTTTATGAGGACACTAGTTATTATGGGGACACAGGGGTTCACTGATATGGAATAACACATTTTAACACAACTCATGGTTGAGCCAAAGTGCTCTACAATACATAAAGTCACACTAAATAGAAAAACAATACAACTATACAATAGAGGGTATGCGCGTGACGTCACCGTCAGCCGGAGTGTCTGCAGTTCCTCACAGTGAGTGGCAAAAAGACTTGAGCGGCTGTATATGTGTTCAGCGTGAATGACACGAAAAACAAAAACAACACACACAAATAAAGTGGGAAAGAGATTTGCGATTGACTGTACAACTAGATTTGACAAAAAATCGCAGGTATATTTTTACAGACTGCTATAGAAAGAGGAGCAAATGGATCGCTGCAATTCACAGAAACAACTGGACTCCAGTCAGCCAAAGGTGGATTTGCAGTTATCATTTTGTGTCAATATGCTGAATTTAGGTGTAAAACCATACCCATATAATTTGTATTGTTATATATATTAACAACTCATCAATTAAATATTTATCATTGCATTTTCTGCATTATTGGATGTTTTTTAGTAAACACTGACCAAAAAAAAACCTATAAAGTTTTAGGGCTGGACGATATGATGATATATATAGGCTATATATAACACTCATATAAGTGATTAACTGGATTTAGACCTACCAATATTGTATTTATATAAAGCGTTCACAGGCAAATTTGCTTTATGTTTAGGTCTATATTGCTTTTATTTCCCCGGTGTCGAAATCAGGCAAACATAAATGTCAGGCAACACGATTCCTGTCTGCATGTCAATATCCATGGATCACTGGATCTTTCGTAAGTTGTAAGGAACACTATATTGAGTCCAACATTTAGTTGAAATTGCTAAAATTGTTCGTTTTAGTCCCATTTTCGCAGTTCCCCCTATTAAATCCAGTCACGTAGCAGGTCTTTTGCCACTCAGTCGGGCTGAGGGGGGTTGTTCCGGCGGGAAAGTCACGTCAATGCATTCCCTCTATAGATAATTAATACCTAGTAAGAAGCTAACCCTAACAGAAGTAAAAAGTAAAAAAAAAATCTGTAGTCTGGGGCCTTAAATATTGATTTCTGATAAATTGTTATTGAATGAAATTATTTGGTATTCTTGCATATTTTTTAATGATATATACATGATTACAAAATAAACTCAAATCAATATTTCACGTTCACATATTTAGTGGTCAGTAGCTGTGGGACCCTGATCAACCTGTCCATGATTATTTTGCATTATTTACTAGGGGTGTAACGGTTCACAAAATGCACGGTTCGATATGATACAGTGGTGACACGGTTCGGTATGTTTTCGATACAGCAAAAAGAATGAAATGCCAGAGAAATTTCCTTGATTTTCAAATTTGTATTCATTTATTAAAACTAACATCATAAAGTATCTTTTTTTTAATTTGAACAATGATGGAGCTATACTTGACTCTTCTTAGCAGCATATAAAGCAAAAACTTGTAAAAAAAAGTTTTTCAGTAGCATATAAAGCTCATTGTAAAGAAAATTAAATGTAATATTGTAGTAGTTACGAATAGGGATAACAAAGGTTATTTTATTTGGTCCAAACCCGTAACGGTTCGTTAAGCACAAATGAGTTGCGCAGTTTCGTTCCGCTTTCATCACGTTTGCATCAGTTGGGCAGTGTTGTGGTGGTCGCGCCAGTGCAAATACTAACATAATTTTGGTTGGCAGGAAAAATGGTCCATCAAATCATTTGATTTGAAATACATACCAAACTGAAAGCCTCGTACCAAACAGTTCAATACGAATACGTGTACCGTTAAACCCCTATTATTTACTGTTATATATTATGCCTTAGACACATTTGAGATTTTTGGGGTTTAACAATGTTTTATAACTCTTAGAGGAAGTGTTTATGTATGTAAAGTTTCTTCTTATTTTCAGATGAGCCATTTGAAAACTCACATGGCTGAAGTTGGGGTGATCTCGGGAGGCGATACCTTCAGACTGACGGCAGGAGGTCTGTACTCTATCACAGCTTCAATTGGTCATGGACCGCCCAAGTCGACGTTTGACCGACTGACATGCAAGGTAACCAATGACCGTTTTGTTCCATGTCATGTTTAGGGGTGTGCAAATGTAACATCGATGTGCCTACAATAACAGACGGCGTGAATCTAAATTCTTCAAGAACGTGCAGGTTTACTGCAACAGTAGAGCTGCGAACCTCACATAGTTTTGAAAATCCAGCAATTAGTTAATCTTGGTAAGCACTCATTGTCACAGTTGTAAACACGATGGCATTCTTCTTCCATGATGGGGTTCCATCAAGGTCGGTCCGAAATCTTGGAGTAATCTTTGATGACCAGCTGACCTTCTCAGACCATATTACAAAGATAGCTCAATCATGCAGGTTTGCACTGCATAACATCAGGAAGATCAGACCTTTCCTAACTGAGCAAGCAACATGGCATCTTGTCCAGGCCCTGGTAATCTCCAACGCATTCTCATCCTTTAACGTCATATAGAGCGCTATATGACAAAACGGCGCTATACTACGCTAAAGGCACCCGTTATCGTTAATATAACACGTGCTGTGAGGGCTAAGTTTAGGTGTGGGGTAGGGTGTACGTGTCATATTCACGCTAAAGGATTTATAACGTCTTGGGTTCGCGTGTTATATTAACGATAACGGGTGCCATGTGCGTAGTATAGCGCCGTTTTGTCATATAGCGCTCTATATGACGTAAAAGGATGAGAACGGGCTGTAATCTCTAGGCTTGACTACTGCAATGTTCTTCTGGCTGGACTTCCATCATGTGCAATTAAACCTCTACAAATGATCATCTCTCTGCACTGGCTGTCACTCGCTGCTCTCATCAAGTTCAAGGCGTTGACTCTTGCGTGCGTATTGACCACAGGATCAGCTCCCTTCACTCGCTCACGAGTCTACATCCCTCCCTACCAGAAGCCTACGATCGATCAATGAGCGACGGCTCGTGGTACCATCACAAAGAGCCACAAAATCACTCTCCAGAACATTTTCATTCATGGTTCCAAGCCGGTGGAATGATCTGCCCATCATCATCCGGAACACAGAATCCCTGACAGCATTCACAACTGAAAACTTATCTCTTCTGTGAGCACTTAACATAAAAAACAAACAAACATATTCTTTAAATCCTTACTTGCCTGGTTTATGCTACTCTGAGCAATGTTTGAACTTTGTATTTTGAACACTTCTTGTGTTGTTATTGCCTCTTCACAATGAGTTGTTTGATTTAGTCCTCAGTTGTAAGTCGCTTTGGATAAAGGCGTCTGCTAAATGACTAAATGTAAATGTAAAATGCTCATACAGCATTTCAAAAATTAAAAGAGATGGCATCTCAAAGATATGCAGAAATGGCCAAAGCAACACTTGCCAGAATGATTGTTTCTTGATTGATCGTAGATGTGCTGGAGAGGTCTTTAAATTGCTACTCAAAGGCTTTAAAGAAAGGCACAGCACTTGCCACGGGCCAGGCTTGAACAGAAACTCTGCAGCCAAAGGGGGAAGAAAGGTTGCTGTTCTTCTCTCGCCTGATATGGTTGATGCCCTGACACTGCTGGTCAGCAAGAGAAGTGAATGTGGAGTGCTGGACACTAATGAATTCTGGTTTGCCAGAGTCACTACTGAGGCCCTGACTCTCTTAGGGCCTATGCAGGTCAATGTGCAGCTCATAATCCAGAGTTTCTTGGATCAACTCTTCTGTGTAAACACATAGCTACTCTCTCCCAGATCCTAAACCTGAAAAACGATGTAGTGGATCAGGTCACCAACTTGTTGGGACATGATATCCACATCTATCGTGACGATTACAGCCCAGAAGCCACTTCTGGGCTGGCTAAAATATCAAAGTTTCTGCTAGCCATGGAAAAGGGCCGCTTTCCTAATATTCAATGTCACATGATGACATTGAGACTGAAGGTCTATCATAGTGTAGGAGGTTAAGTGGATCTTTTACACTCATAGGGAGGTTTAAGGAAACTGGTGTGTGATTGTGTGTGCATGACTTAAGGTAACTTTACAGTTAAATACCTTTTAAACAGATATCAATGTTTCTCATATTCTTATTTCTCTTTTACTTCAAGATGAGATCAGAATGACTGGATGCCAGTAATCCTGATGAAAGCCATCCTGAGGATGATCATTTCTCCAATGCTTTTGGTATGTCAGCAGTTTGTTTTATTACAGAAATTAGTGACTAATATTGTTATTGTGGTGTCTACCAATAAGCTGATAATTATTTTCATGTTATGGCCAAAAACTGATCAAATTACAGTTGACCATAAGTTTAAAAAGGAGATCTTAATGGACTGATAACTTTAAGTCCTTTTAAATATACTTAACAATAAGGTTCATTAGTAAACTACATTAGTTAACATCAACTAATAATAAACTGCACTTCTACAGCATTTACTAATCTTTGTTAATGTTAATTTTTTTAATTTACTAATGCTTTATTAAAATCTTGTTAACATTAGTTAATGCACTGTGAACTTACATGAACAAACAATGAACAGCTGTTCAGCGGTTCTTTAATATTAATGTTACACTGTGTCCTAACTACATGCGACGCCGCGACATGCGATAAAAGGTATCTTTTCCATGTTAATCAGAGTTTTGTCCTAACCAGACGTGACGGCGACACGCGAAGTTTCTAATTTAGAAACGGTTCCTATTTCTGTGACGTCGCGGCTGACAGATTACACAGATTACAAGAAATTACACTGGTTATGAGTACACACTATTTATTTTTAGTTAAAAATAGGTCACTATGCCACAAGCGATAATGGATAATTTACCTCAGATTTTGAAAGCATAATAATATAGCATTCAAAATGAATTCTATGCAAACATACAACTGTACTTCATAACAAAATTAGTCAATGAGTATATTTTGTTAATGTTTGATTTTTAATAATGTTATTTCTTGATTTGATTGTCCTTACCCATTTCCAATGCGATTACGGGCCAGCAGTGCGCTTTGACAGAGAGACTCCGCCCACACGCTGTTCTGAATGGCTGTGATTTTTGATTGACGTGTGGCGTCTCACAGTCGCGTCACGTCTAGTGTGGACAGACACACTTGCTGTCGCTGGAATTTTATCACGTCGCATGTAGTTAGGACATGGTGTTAAATAATATTATTGATCTCCTGCATTGACATCATTATATGAGAACTGAACTGAGCTGGACTATGACATCACGGTTTACTCCAGAGCCGCTAAATATTTGAATTTATATGAACTAAATGAATAACTTTTGTTACAACCGAAATTAACCATCACAGAAATTACTAAAGCTGAACTATGACTCTGTTTTCTTCTAGATCTGCTGTACAGCACTAGATGAAAATCACTGTATTTCTGGAAAGCGCTTTAATACAATCTGTATATTAAAAAGCGCTATTTAAATAAAGGTGACTTGACAGCAATCTCTTTAATTTGTTTCCAACTATTTTTATTACTATTTATGTTTATGAAATAGTAATAGAAATATCTGAAAACAAATTAAAGACATCTATCTAAATGAATTCCATCTCTTTGCATTTTACAGTTGTTGTTGTTGTTGTTGTTTTTCTTTTCACACAAGACAGATTGTAGTGTACCTTGAGATTTATGTAAAATTGTCAGGCCAACAACTAATGTTGACAACAAGCACTAATAAACTCTGCTCCTTGCACAATGTTGTATGTCCTGGTGTGTGTTAAAAGGTCATATGGTCATGTGAATATATCCCACAAATAGCAGGTCCTTGAATGCACTGTTTAAAATTTATAGGTGCATATTTACATCACCATACAAATATTATACTTTTAAGTGTTCTGGTCTGTTGTCAGTATGAGCCACAGGTATGGGGTGTGTTTGCAGTGCACAGACGTGTGCCGAGTCTAATCATGTTCTTATAAATCAGGGACGTCCTGTTAATACACAATGCCTTCACTTTTGTGTATGTGTATAGCCATGTCCCCGTAATAATACACTGTAATGACTGTCCTTATAATTTAGTTTTGTTTCATGGGCGGGGCTTGTCTATCTAATTATCAATTGTCCCCGTAAGTATGTAAAATGTCAGGTTTGTATATTATAAATTGTGTTCAGTGTATCCAAATTCTGAAGTGAAATCTATGTTGTATGGCACAAATCAGATTTTTTGAGACCCATTACATCTCTGTAGAGCAAGTGGAAAGGGGTGTCCCCCTAATACACCAACAGACTGGTTTGGGCTGGAGTGTCCTTGTAATTAACAAAAACCCGTATGTGTGTGTGTGTGTGTGTGTGTTTGTGTGTGTGTGTGTGTGTGTGTGTGTGTGTGTTGCACATTCTGTTTTTCCAGATTGTGACCTTTCTCACTGTATCTCTCTCTGTGAGCTCACAACAATTTAATTTAAGGGATTAAATGTTCCTAAGTAAAAGGCCAGCAAAACAAGATCTTTCCAGCACAGAGCAGTTTGCCAAGGTATGAAAACACACACAATTTAAATTGATCTGCTTTCTTAATCTACTGTCTCTTTTCTTTCTCTAATATTTTCTAACTCCTTTCATGTCTGCTCTTCCAATTTTCATTTTTGTTTTACTCATTTCTCATTCCTGTCTCTGTCATTTTCCATTCTCAGCCATCCCATCAGTGTCGCTTCACTGAACTGTGACTGATGAACACTAAACTTCCAAATCCGTTCTTTGAAGTATGGTGACTTTCAGTAGCTTATTCCTAGGAATCACTTAAATAGTTTTCCTCCTGAAAACACCAACATACAGTAAGATTTTATGCTGGTCACCAACATGGGATACAGGTGTGCTGGTGTTTACCCAGTATCACTATTAAGATTATGCTGGTTGACCAGTTTCTCCAGCTAAATTGTGCTGGTAAACAGCTTGGCTATATTCCAAACTAGACCAGACCAGCATGAAGTACCATGGGAAATCATGCCGACCTAAACTGGTATTTTGAGCATGTTATCCTGCCAGTGATCAGGTTCTAGAAATTAGATTAATGTTGCTTTGATAACGTAAGTGGCTAATCTGTAAGTATGCTTTGATAAACAGAAAATTCGTAGGTTTATTGCAAGTGAAACCAAAGTGAAAACTTGTCCAGAGAAAGAATGGGATCCAGATCATGTTACTTTTCCATTCGATTCATTGTCTCTAACTATTAACACAGCATTTCAATTTGACATTACAGAAATAGAAAGCAGCAGCGTGCACAGATAGACCCAAAGTTGTACTTAAAGTGATACTCCACTTTTTTTTCTCTTTTTTTTGGAAATAGGCTCATTTTACCACTCCCCCAGAGTTAAACAGTTGAGTTTTACCATTTTCAAATCAATTCAGCAGATTTTCTGATATTTAGAAGAATATCAGTAACCAGACAGTTTCTGGTCTCATTGACTTCCATAGTAGGGAAGTCAATGAGACCAGAAACTGTCCGGTTACTGATATTCTTCTAAATATCAAAAAAATCGGCTGAATACATTTCGAAAACGGTAATAACTCGGTTTTACTCTGGGGGAGTGGTAAAATGAGCCTATTTCCAAAAAAAGTGGAGTATCCCTTTAAGCACATGCCCTTTTGGCCTCTGACAAGATACGTGCCCTTTAAATAAAATTTGATTAAATTTGGCTCGTGGCATCAATTCTCAATAAATTCCCAGTGTGTGTCTGAGAACTTATTCATAATAATTCTGCGAGACCCAACGAGCCACTCTCTGACAAATTTCAGCACTGTTTGTCACTGCTGTGAAATTAAACCACTATTTAAACATCTCAATACAGCAAGCCTAACTTAGGCAATAGCCCTCCAACAGGTCTGTCAATGATCCAATGACCCATTCATAAAGTCAGTGGACACTTGATTCTTCCATGAATGAGTCAGCCAGTTTGAACGAATCGGTTAAATCAGTGATTCCATGGGTGGCTCTCATTTCTTTTTTGTTCATCCTCTTTTTCTTTCCTCGCATCTTAGCTCCACCAACTTACGATGCAAGGGGAGGATACATCTGTGTATTTCGATCTGTTTCCGGGTCACAGACTGAAGGACAGAGGAGTAAGAAAACGAGGAAGCATCCATTTGGCCCTGTCCCAAATGGCACCCTAAGCACTCGCAGTCTTCCTACGAGCCGCACTTTCGTGACGTAGCGCTGCTTTGACTTTCGGGAAGAAGCCTGCTGAAAAGCTTGCATCAAAAGTGTACATTGAGGGCGCATATTGGCCACAAAAGGGGGTGCTCGCGAGGGCGCTCCCTTCTGAAACTTAAAATGACAAATGAGACACCCTACGGTCTCATGAACATAACAAACACGCGCCAGCCATTGATCGTCCACAAGACCCAAAAGTTCACATGAAGTGTGTCATTTGGGACAGGGCCTTTGAATATTAAGAAGCACCCATGGATTCACTTATTACGACTGAAAATGCAGACTGATGTCATGAAATGGCGTATGTATGACACTATGCCAATTCGTATGCCAATTCGTTCGTATTTCTATTTTTGGCGTGCTATCAACACGCATAATCGCATTTCAGCGTGTTTATGAACGCCGTTGACTTATGTCTCGTGACCAACTCAACGAGTGTTGCCAATAGGGACTGTGTAAAGTTATTTTATTTTTGAAATATTCATTTATCGGCCATTATATCTGCCAATACGGATAGTTTGGAAAATGCCTAATATCGGCCTGCCGATATATCGGTCTGGCTCTAATTCGTATTTCCATTTTTGGCGTGCTATCAACACGCATAATCGCTTTTCAGCGTGTTTATGAACGCCGTTGACTTAACATTACATTACTGTATATATAAATGACCTACCCCAACCCCGTCCCTAAACCTACCCGTCACTGGGGTTAATACCATTTATGAGTCTTCCCCTACCATCCTCGGAAAAAAAATATCGCTCCCCAGATGTGTACATTTTGCTTCGTTTCGCTCGGACATTTAACGGCGTGCACATACACATGGAATCACTCGGACATTTAACGGCGTAGACATACACGCATACACACGCATACACGCGGATAGCTGAATGTGACTTGACTTGAAAGTGGCGTGTATGTTTACGCAAAAGTCATGATGTCATGTTGGAAAATGTTGTATTTAGAACATTAATGTCATAACATTATTTAGGCAAGTTTAGATGGATTTTGATAAATGGTATGGATTTTGAAGATACTTACTGTATTTCATTCATTTGGTAGAACAGCCATATAGTGTATAATTGTGTAATTAATGAAAAGATGAAACTTTATGCAATTTTACATTTTATAAAAACAACATAATTACGAGATGGCAACCTGTGGCATTCTACCCTGACTGTTCACGCGTTTCTATGTCAACAATTAAAAAAAACAAAAAAAAACATTAATAATCTTACTGACCCCAAACTTTGAATGATAGTTTAGCTCTCTAACCTGTAAATGTGCTTAAAAGAGTGTGTGTTTGTTGTAAAATATCCCAAAGTTAACTGACTATGCATGTCTTTCAACATATTATCTGTTACTGTTAGCATATAGACACTTCATTTTCAAACAGGAGCTAACAGACAGATGAGACTGTTGGAAGTCAACAAAACAACAACAAATAATGTACAAAAACAGATCATTTAAATGCTAAAAAGGGATCCCTAAACAAATGTTCAGATTCTTTTTAGAATGCCTACAATCAATCTATAAGTTGCAGCTACCAATTATAAGATATCATAAAAACAATATCCTAATGCTCACACTCCTTCTCTTCATCATTTGACTTTCCATTCTCATTCTCTCTTTCTTTCGCTTTCGCTCTAAGACTCACCACATGTTGCACCGGCGGTTTCTCAAACATTTGCTTCAGACTGCTGAGTGGGATGTCAAACTTCTCAATGTGCCTGTTCTCCTCCAGGTCCTCTTTAGCGTCAGCAGGCCGCGGGGTGAGAGGAGATGAAGAAGCGTACTCTCCTTCTTTCAACACCTCGGGTCCATTTCCTGATTGAGTTTCCATTGTTCAGGAAACCAGATATTCCAGCCTCCCCCACGAGAGCAGAGAGGACCACTACCGAGAGAGTGGACGGAGGAAGAGAGACACGGCGAGAGAGAGGAAAAGAGAGCGAGAGAGGGATGTGGAGGAAGGACTGCGTGGCACAGTTGTGGTGTCTAGGAGGCCGAACCAGACGGACAAACCGAGGACAGCCTTGAAGGAGGAGAAAAAAGAAAGAAAAGTAAAGAAAAAAAAAACGTCTCTGTGAACTCATGCTATGAATTTGTCCTTCCAGTAAACACAATCACACGCACACAAGGAATGCCAAAGTTAAGGGTTTCAAAAGCATTGCAGTCGAGTAAAACATAATCACACACACACTCCTGCCTACAGGAAACAAACATCACCCCTGAACAAATCATGGAAACTTGACCACAGCCCTCCTCTCGGCTCTAACACCAACACCCTTTCCTTTCTGCACACACATTTCCTAAAAAAAAAAAAAAAAAAAAAAAACACTGCAAAAAAAGCTATTTATTTAAAAAAAAAAAAAAAGACTGAGGTACTGCACTGAAAAATATTTGGTGTAGGATTTCCAAGTAAATTTCACACACAAAAACAGAAAGTAATACCGAATTAAGCATTGAATTTTGAGAAAGTTTGAAATAGTTTTTTATTGTACAACATTTCAATAATCTTCAGCCTCAGACCACCATTTTGTCCCCCTTCCACATGGGTTTTGGAAAAAAAGATGGTATACTGTGTTTGACACATTAGAGTTCACAATTGCGATTTATAAAGGCAAAATTCTGAGATTTTATAGAATAATTGCCGATTTATAAAAAAAAGAGTTTTAGCTGGTAATCAATCTTCTCGTCAAGCAGCTTATAAAAATAATATTTAATTCTTTTCTGCAGTATTTGGTCTGCGTATGATAGGAAATTAAATCACAATTACAAAAGCGAAAACATTGACAAGTGACAATAACATTAATGCAAAACTCAATTTACCTCATTTCCATGATTGCATGTTTAGGAATATTTCAGGTTTAATACAAATTATGCTCTATTAATAGTATCTGTTCACAATAATACAATATTTTGAAATAAATAAATTGAAAAAAAAAATGGATGGGGCAACCATTGTGTCCTAACCCAGTGACAATATAATTACTGTTAAAAGTCTGGATTTTTTTCTGTAAAAAAAAAAAAAAAAAAAAATCAAATTAATACTTTTATTAAGGACACATTAATCAAGTGACAATACAAAAGCTCTAATATAAATAAATGCTCTTCTTTTGACCTTTTTGTTTCCCCAAAAATATCAAGCATCAGAACTATTTTCAATATCGATAATAATATATATTTTTTAGTATTATTAAAAAGAAACGGCACATTAGAATGATTTCTGAAGGATTATATGACACTAAAGACTGGATTAGCTCATAAAATCTTTGCCATCAGGAATAAATTACATTTTAAAATATATTAAAATAGAAAACGGTTAAATTTTAATAATATTCCACATTATCGTTTTGTTTTACTGTAATTTTGATCAAATTAATGCATCCTTGGTGAGCACAAGATATTCCTTTTAAAAAAAATTAAAATCTTATCGACCCCAAACTTTTGAACTGTAGTGTATGTACAGAAGAGCTAGATTTTAGGCCAATGAGATTCACGTTGGGAGGAGATACCATGCAATGGACAAAATTGTGGTCAAAAACTGTAATGAGTTTTTACATGCAAGGGAGACCTTTTATCATATCATGTCCTGCGTTACTCTCATGCACGTTTCAGTTTGTTTTTACAAAGAGTTGAAATGATTTCCTGTGGTAAACAACAGCATACCATAGATGCTGTGCTCCATTTATCTCACAGGAAATGGCCATAGACAGACGGATGAATGGAGGGAAATTGTTATATATAAAACAGGGGGAGGATTCTACGACCACCAGCTTTACTTAAGTAAATGAATTCCAGGCAGGACACGTTCAGACGGGTGAGTCATGGAATGGATCAGAGGTGAAAACATATAACTTAGATTCTACAGTGGATGCTTGTACTTCACTGAGGAGACTGTAAGAGTGGCTGATGAGGTGAAAAGATGGAGATTGCAAGTAAAGAGCATGCAGGAGAGATAATGGAGGAGAGGGAATGATCGGGTCAGGTTAATGCAAACTAATGATAAGAGAAGTAAGACACGGCTGTAAGGAGAGAGAGAGGAGGAGAACGTCACAGAAATGCATTATTCAACCCAGAGAAAGACAGCTCGCTTACAGGCCTGTCCACTCATCTTACATTCACTACCACACACACACACCAAAATATAGAGAGAGAAACATTCAGCTAAAGGTTACTAATTTGCGTTTTAAACTGCGCTGTCTTGCCGTTGCCGATAACAATATTTCTAGACATCTTGCAGCTTGATTTATTTTTTTGCACAAACCTCACATTGTGTGTTGTCTCTGAAATCCGTCTACAATAAGCAGCTACCTAAATAGCTAGTTCAGCCGAAATGAAATTCTGTAATCATTTACTCGCCTTCATGTCATTCCAAACCTGCATGTCTTTCTTTCTTCTGTGGAACATAAATGAAAATATTTTTAAAAAAAATTTCTGGGTGAACTATCCCTTGTAATTTCAACAGTCATTTGAAAAAAACGCGAATAAAACCGAAACAGAAGAGGGCCTTACCCTTGAAGAACAACGTGCATTATACTATCACCAATTGGTTGTTTTGATAAACAACCACCAACACCTGCCAACCAAAGTCATTATATTATCTTCTCATGGCCTGGAAGGCCTTGTGACATTTTTGTTTACAATGGGGAAAAACCTCAACCCTCCTAAAAAGGCGTTCTTGTGCGTTCTTTAGCTGGTCCAGACTCTTTAAATTGCACCCTATTGTGTTGCACTCTTGGGACCATTTTCAATTTCATGAAAATATCTGTTGGTGGTCAGACATGATCATGCAATATCCTGTATAATCTGGAATTGTTACTGTTACTTTAATATAATAGAGTAAAATCCTGTACTGAATACTTGACCATGTGGATCTTATGTCATCTCAGTTCTTCACACTCAAGGCATTTTCAGTCTTTGAGTGGAGATGAAGTTGATCCTTCTCACCGGTAAAGAGTAGCATTTGAGGTTGTCTTTCTCTCCATCACTCTCTCTCTGCACTTGACCTACTTATCTTCTACTTCTGTAAATATGAGATTGCATGGAGAAACACAGCTCAAAGAGTTAAATGCATGGTTCATTTTAAGTAAGACTAAGGAGAATGTATATTTTTCTTAACACTTTTATCCATACAAAGGGGAACATTTTCTCTTTTTGCAGCTTGTTGAGTTTGGTAAAACGCCTGTACTTTCCCTATAACGCAAATGCAGATGGTTTCCTTTTTTTCCAGAATCAGGCTTTTTCTCTTACTTTCCCACATTTTTACTTAGTGGAAAAATTGAGCTGGTGACATTCAGAGGCAATTACTCACACCATTTAAAGAGCCACACACACACACTCAGAAACTCACATGTACACACAAAAATACAATAAATCCTTGTGAAATAGAAATGCTCTTATATGATGGATAATATTAATGACATAAAGGGCCATTTAAGTGTTTTTAAAGAGATTAGATTCATGACTGTTTATTAACACACTTTAAGTAGTGCCTACACTTTTAAAAAGTGCATTTTAGATCAATATGTTTTAATACTATTTTGTCGTGTTTTAAAGAAAAACACTTGTTTTGATGTGTTGCCTAACATACTAAAACACATGAAAAGTATTTGATTATATATATATATATATATATATATATATATATATATATATACAGTATATGTGTTATTTGATAAAGTATTTACCATAAACTTTACAAAATGTATAATTACATATTTATTAATTTTCAATAGAAATGACATTCAAGTATATTGTAGTTTACCATTTAAAACAATAGAATTATAAAAATGATACATAAAAATTGAATTAAGAGGGACATAAAACTACATTTAATAAAACATTTTAATTATAATATGCCTTCATTTAACTGTAAATAACATGTTAGTAAACTGTACTTAAGTTTATTCCTTATAATAATAATAGGCTATTGTTTCTGTATTAAGTAGCATATGGTAAGGGTAGGCTACTAATTTTCACAAGGGGTTTACCCTAAATGTTCACCCAAAAATTAAAAGATATTGTCATCAAATATGTTGTTCCAAACCTGTAAGGTATTTAAATTTAATCTTTGCAAGAAAGTTGAGTCGACTGTCAATAGAGGGACAGAAATCTCTCCGATTTAATTTAAAATATCTTCATTTCAGTGATATTTAATGTATCTTTATCATATGTATCTTCATTGTTTTGGAACGACATAAGGGGGTGAGTAAATGATGACAAGTTTTTCATGTTTGTGTGTACTATACCTTAAAGAGAGACTTCTTAAAGCTGCAGTAGGTACATTTTGTAAACAAATATTTTTTACATATTTGTTGAAACTGTCATTATGTCCTGACAGTATACTATGAGACAGATAATCTGTGAAAAAAAAAAAAATCAAGCTTCTCTGGCTCCTCCCAGTGGCACAATAGAGAGGGGCGGGACTTAGGCTCTCTATTGCAAAAGTACACCGTGCCTGGTCAGAAACAACCAATCAGAGCCAGGAGGAGTGTCTTAGCAGTGTCAATTCAAACCACACAACTTTGCGATGCTGTTTGCGAATGTCCATTGGAACCATGGTTTCGGGAAACACCGACTCTTTAACTATGCAGATAACGACGGAACGTTGATCATAGCTGTCAACCCTCCCGTTTTTTCCGGGTTTCTCACGTATTTTGACTCTTTTCTCACTGTCTTCCCGTTTTAGTATTTTCCCGTAAAATATCCCGTAATATATTTTTACGCTCTGATTGTATGAGACGTAGCTACAAGTTCGGACAGATTCGGCTTGAAGTCGTATATCCTCGGATGCGGCGCCGCGCGCGCCGGCCGGAGACACACTGGCTGCGTGCGTCTCAGCTGCGTGGCGTGTCCATTTTTATTTTACTGTCAATGGTTTTTATTTTGGCTCCCATGTTAACAGATTAGAGCGTTCCCCCTTGCCTGCGTGACATGCGCTTCTCAGGCGCAGCATGAGCCGCGTGGAAATCGCGTGCATAAATAGAACCGACGCCTATTTTTTACGACACGCAAGCGTGTTGGAAGCGTTTCCAGGCAACAAAAAAAAAAAAAAGAAAGAAATGAAAAGGATATAAAGATAGGATAGGCTACAATAACATATAGTAAGAATTGTGTAAAAAAAAAAATCCCTTATTTTGGGGATGGATTCCGGGAAATCTCCCTTATTTTTAATGTTCAATGTTGACAGCTATGACGTTGATGCTTTCGGGGAAACGCACCCCTGCACGTTCACGGCAGGCTCCGCTGTGGGGGAGGAGCTGAGAGAGCAGAGAGCAAGGGGGTGGGACTTGTAAGTTGTGCTTGTTCAAATGTTCAGGCTAAGTCAACTTTTCTCAAAAGTTACCTACTGCAGCTTTAACACAGCGTTTTTGCTGTCCATTTCATGTCCACTATCACATGAACATAATATTATACAAAGATGCAAGCCCTAAAGACTTCGTTTGAAGTTTATACACTCAGGATGTAGGCTATAACTTGGTATGCCTCCTTCAAAAACACACGAAAGCTCACACACAGTCAGCAGAGACCCTGCAAAGTGTCACGAGACGAGGCGGCGTTACACTACCTCATGTCTTAAAAACCACATAACATTGCAATAATAATGAATTAAAAAAACAACAACTTAAAGAGCACTGACATACCGTCTGACTGCTGCGGATTCTTTGTTGATAGTGTTGCCAATAAATAAACACATAGTTTTGAGTCACGGATTTCCATCTCTTCCAAATTACAGCAGGTATAGTTATTTGGAAGTTACAGTTACAGTGAACGCAGCATCAGCTGATTGTTTTGGTTCAGGACATGAGGAACTGTAAAGGACTTCTGACTGACTGTCTAACTCGTACTAGCATGAAACGCAGTGATGACGTGTGATGGGTGCGCGCAGGTATGAAGGTATGTTGACAGGCAGGTATGACATCGCATTTGGCCAGAAAGCAATGATTGGACGAACTGGTCCTTCTTCCACAAATACATTTAGGCCACTTAACTTTGTAATTGCTGTCAGGATGTGAAGAAACTTTCAACCAGCATACAGTATAAAAAAAATAATACTAGTAGTGTTTAAATAGAGTTTACGAATTTATTTTCTTATTAGGTAATTTTTTGTTAGATCATATTTAATATTAATATTAATTATTGCTATAATATTAAATATTATCTAACATAAAATTACCTGATGAGAAAATATTTTCGTTAAACCCTCACTGATTGTGTTCCACCACCAGAGTGTTTTGAACCTCATGCCCAGTTAATAATCCAATTCATTGTAGTAAAATAGTCTCTTATTATTTTAGACAAATTGAATTACCTAAATTGTAATGTTTATCAATTTCCCATATTTCATGTGCAACCTACACGACTTTCCACATTACAACGAAGGGAGCATGGTGTAACTCAAACAGCTCAACTAAGGCTGGCCATTGGCATTTCTGAAGCACCTTCTTTTACTGACCATTAGCTGAAAAAATAAAAATAAATAAATAAATAAAAAAAAAACGATTTTTTTATTTCTTTACCACTTTATCAAAACATGACTGTAAAAAGGTGCATATAGCCCCTTAAGACAGAAATATTGAAAAACTTCCCCTGTTCATGCCATGCGGACAACGCCACGTTTGCTTGTGAAGGGCAAACGTATACAACAGCCCATCATTCAACCACAAGAGGGCGCCGTGGACTATTTAGAATTAAATTTGCTTGAAATCTGATTTTGGTACCAGTGTTACCACGAGTGTTACTCACCAACCACACCCTTTATTTTTTAGCTTGAATTTGTAAGGATATTAATCCGTGCATCTCTTCAGAGATAGGCTACAGCTCATCGTTGTTTTTCTATTTGTTTGTTTTTTATTCCTTTGATTTGGACAAAATGATGGGAGAAAAACAAACGCACTTTAACATCATAAAGAACCTTATCATTTTTTGTTCATTAATAAGCACACTCATCTCCTGCACCAGACCTCACCATAAAAGACTGTGAAATGAGCAGCTACCATTAAAATGAGCCCACAGGTACAGTGTGACATCAGGAAACACAAGCCTGTCTCTCTCAATGACTGAAACAGAAAACATGAATGAGTGAGTGTGGGAGAGAGGATGAGACACAGAGAATGAGGGGTGCTGGTTGGGGAAAGCCTGCTGAAAACCCCAGAGCACTATGGGTAGATGCTGTGTGATCAATCACTGAAGGGTGTACTGTGATGTCAGGTTGCCAGGCAACAGGAAGAAAAGCACTCCAGCAGGGTCATTCCTGATTACAGTGTTACACACACACACACACAGAGAGAGAGAGAGAGAGAGAGAGAGAGAGAGAGAGAGAGAGAGAGAGAGAGAGAGAGAGAGAGAGAGAGAGAGAGAGAGAGAGAGAGAGAGAGAGAGAGAGAGAGAGAGAGAGAGAGAGAGAGAGTTGTAGGTCTATGTTGAAATGGAGCAGAGCAGTAATAGAAGCATGATTGCAGCAGTTAATCTCACCAAACAGACTAAATTTAGACCCTCTCCTGTTTATGCATCTCTTACCTCTCTTCTGCAACTCCTTCCAGAGATTTGTGATGGTGAAGTGGGGTACATTCAACCAAGTCATGTATGTCAAGTTTAGGTTTACAACCAGAGTTTGTTGCTTTACATCAATGTTATTCATCTTTCATAGGGGTAAGTTAAAGGAGTAGTTCACTTTTAAAAAAAAACTTTTGCTGATAATTTACTCACCCCCATGTCATCCAAGATATCCATGTCATTCCTTCTTCAGTCCAAAAGAAATTAAAAACATTCCAGGATTTTTCTCCATATAATGGACTTCAATGGGAACCAAACGGTTCAAGGTCCAAAAGACGGCTCAAAGGGCATTAAACGATTCCAGACGATGAATAAGGGTCTTATCAAGCGAAACGAGCGGTCATTTAAAAAAAAAAAAATAATAATAAAGTTTATGTTTTATAAGCTCAAATGGTCGCCTTTCTCTGTTCTGTGATGCACGTTCATGACTCCTGTTCATACTCGTTCATCAGAATTAACAAATCTTTTTTCGTGTCATTTGGTTCATTCAACGAACAAAATGAACGAGTTGACTCTGGAAAAGATTTGTCTGGGTTTTTTTTTTTGTTTGTTTTTTTAAATGAGTGATCGTTTTGCTTGATAAGACCCTTATTCATCATCTAAAATCGTTTAAAGCCCTTTGAACAGTTTGCAGTTTGCACTGAAACCGTCTTTTGGACCTTGAACTGTTTGGTTCCCATTGAAATCCATTATATGGAGAAAAATCCTGGAATGTTTTCATCAAAAACCTTAATTTCTTTTCGACTGAAAAAAGAATGACATGGATATCTTGCATGACATGGGGGCGAGTAAATTATCAGCACATGTTTTTTGAAAAGTGAACTACTCCTTTAAGGGTAGGGTTAGGTTTAGGGGTATAAATAGGGTTAGAACTAAATTTTTGGACAGAAATGTTGTTCCAGACTTAACCTTATTTTTTATCCAGAATATGTCTTGGCAAAATCACAGCAACCACATTCTTAAATGTTCACAAAATAATGGATATATCGACTGATAGCTATTTGTTTTATTTGTATTATTTATTAATTTTTGAATGGCACAAATACCAAATACAGCCGATAGACCGGAGACAAATGCTGCAAAAAAACATTTTCAAAATAACTGTCTTAGGCTTTTCACTTTCTGGTTTCCCAAAATGTGCTTTATTTTGGAAAACTACAGTGGATGTCTGCAAACTTTGCTCTGCTTCAGAGGAAATCAATTCATATTGCACATTCAAAACATAAGGTACACATTTGCAAATCATAAAACATTTTCAAGTAACCCAACAAAAAGGATGTATTTCTCTGCTGCGATTCTCTCTCGAAATGATATTTGCGATGTACTTTCAGAGTGTGTGATAACGAATATAATAAGTTTAGCTTTGGTACAAAAAATATGATCTTTATTCTTTTGGCTTTTAAAATAACGTCACCATGAAATTGGTTAATATAGTGCATGCAGTTTACTACCACACTACGAATGAAATATGACAACCACTGATTGCTTCATAAATGTTTATGTACATTTAAAACCAGGACCTGGCCTTCACATGTAGCACTGTGCAAAAAAAAAAAAAGATGTAAATAAAATAATAATAATAAAAAAAACTTATAACATGAGCTTGAAAATACTATTTACATTATAAACAATAAAGAAAATGAGAATAAAGCACATCGATGGTGGCCCCAGTACATACAGTCAAAACACACACATATAGATCTCTCTCTCATATTCTATTTCTCTTTCACAGTCGCACGTACACCTCTCGCACGCGATCACATGCATCCAAATGACAGTTTAAGTGGCATGTAAAAGTGCTCCTCTACAGAGTTGAATACAGAGGTGAGATACAGTGTGCCAGTATATACATACAAAATCACCACCACTAGTTCAACAGAAGAGCTCATGTCTTAATCGTATGTCTTAATCGATGCTCGGCGACAAGACGCTGAACTTTGAATTGAGGAAAATTGTTTTTCAGTAGACATCCACTGACAGGTTGACCTGCACCTATGCACGGAATGGTTTGAGATTTGGAAGATATAAATATGTTTTTATTTCATTTCTTTTTGTTCAAAATAAAATGAGACGGTGAGACATGTGGCTGTCTGGTGGAGACATTCAGTAGGGTTACATTGCCATTTCCTATCACGTTCACCTGCGAGTGTACATTCAGGCTATCCGAAGTCTGTTAACATTATGGCCGTTTCACGGAGGGGTGGAATTGATACACGTCTTGTTTTTGCTAAATAAAAAGAATGTTTAGGCTTCAATGAACAGCATTTGTTGCATAATATTGATTACCACCAGTCCCTAAAATGAGAAAAGAAACTAGGTTTGAGTAAGAAACTACAAATACGTTTTTTTTTTATATATTTTTATAAAAGTAAACTGGGTTTGCAAGATGTATAACTTATATTTTGATAAAACAATTAGATTAAATGTTCTGTAATTATTATTATTTTAAAAACAATAAGTTTAATTTGTGGTTGTTGCTATTCCAGAAACTTCACCAGGTGTCGAGTAAAGATGTAATAAACAGCTTTTGATTAGATGCACAGCAAAAAAAAAAAAAAAAAAAAAAAAAAAAATAGGATGTGGCCCCTTTAAGATACAAATAATAAAAATCTGGTAATTTGGTACAACGCACAAGGAAGTTGCATTATGAAATTGTATTGAGTTTACAGGCTTTACGAGCATTGTCATGACAACAGATTTAAAAAAAAAACATTAGAAAGCGCAAGCGATTACATCACACTAGTCTCATGTTAAAGCATGTGTAATTATAATATAGCATTTAATATTTTATAATACAATAGTTCTGTAGCTCTACTATACAACAGTGTACATTTGAATATTTGCTGCTTGGCCATTTTTACTTCCATCGTAAGTGACACAAATGCTGTCAATTGAGCTTAACATGTTTTGAACCCAGTACATTGATCAACTGGTTACATTTTGACAAATTCACTGAGTTTGGCTCATTCTGCTATCAACAGTGGAGGATTATCTTCAATCCATCCATTTTTGTGTTTGTGTTCAGTAAGGCAGTGCAGACAGGCCTACATCTCCATCCATAAATAATAAAAAAACATTCTGTGTGTTAAAGTCCTGATTAGTACAGTAGCATTCTGCTCTCAGCTTACTGAGTGATTGATTTTGTAGCACTTGGAATCTACTGGTATATATATATATATGTGTGTCTGTATGGTTTGTTCGGCATTCGCTAAAGTAAATGAGGTCCCGCGTTCGGATAATTCACTACCGGATATGATCGACATTCCCCAGCCCCTCCCTCCTCAGTCGTGCCCTTAAAATTAAGAAGTTCAGACAATCAAACCTATGAGTAGAAAAGTTCAACATGATTTAAAAAATGAGCTAACAAAAATGTGCAGGTATATAATACGCCATTCAATAAGAAAGACACCAGCGGTAGTGTTAGCACTAGCTACTGATGACTATAACAGTTTCTTTTAGTCCTCAGGATTGTGTGACAACACTCAAAACTAAAAGACAAACTCACACACCACGCTATACTTGCCATTTTGTTTGACACCAATGTCTTTAGGGATTCAACAGTCATACTCAAGTGTGTGTGTGTGTGCGCGTGTGTTCGTCGTGTCGACACTTGAACGAACGCTTTCCGTCAACATCATAAATGCACCCTAAGGCTAGCTCGGTGGCCACGCACGCAATAGTCTAGACACACGCACATACACACACACACCCCCCCCCCCCACACACACACACACACTCAGTTTGGCATTAGTTCCAAAACCGCTTGAGGTGAATTGCCCCCCGGTGCTCATTTTCCGCTCTGTAAACAGTGTCTCAGTTGAAAAGTCTCATTTTTTTCTGTCCCGTGCATCTTTCGCTTTGTCCTCCTTCTCTCTCCTCTCTTTTTCATATTTGTCTTTCTCTGACTTGGCCACACTGTTATAAGATGGCGGAGAGGCAGAAGAGGGAGTCATATCCGTTTTATCCGACGCAGAGTTCTCTTGAAACTTTCCGATGACGAGCACCTCTTTCTCCGGGATGCGCAACCCGTCCTGCAGCTGTTGCCGATACGCTTTAGAGGCCTTCTTCACCGTTTGCCTTAAACGGTACCGTCGAAAGGCCCTTTGAATGATGGAGGCCGACATCTCCTCCTGTTTCCTCCGGAGGGTTGTAGTGATGGGCTCGTAGGAGACTTTGGAGGGATTGGATGCCATGAAACGATCCTCCATTTGTCCCCTGAGGGCATCCATCTCGCCCTCCTCTCCCAGTACCCTCAGGGTAAATGCGAACAGGATGTCCAGGCAGTGGATGCGATCACCACTGACCATGGGCAGGTCCATGGCAATGAGCTGGATCTTGTTCGGCTTGGCGATGCGTAACGGAGGATCCAGAGCATCCGCAAAGTCAGAAAGCTTGTTGTACTCCACGAACTGAGTAGCATTGGGGTCGAATCGCTCCCAGACTTCGTAGAACATTTCGAAGTCGTCCTCGCTGAGCGGTTCGGCGCTCTCCTCTGTGGCTACGCTGAAGTTCTCCAAGATCACCGCGATGTACATGTTCACCACAATCAGGAAGCAGATGATGATGTAGCTCACGAAGAAGAAGATGCCGACTGAGGGGTTTCCGCAGTTGCCGCGGTATGAGCTGCCCGGGTGCTCCATTTCGCTGTCGCAATTCAGATCTTGCTTCTTGTTCAGGATGGGCGCCAAGAGGCCGTCCCATCCGGCAGACGTGGTGATCTGGAACAGGCAAAGCATTGAGTTCCCGAATGTCTCAAAGTTAAACATGTCATCGATCCCCGCCTCTTTCTTCACATAGGCAAAGTTGGACATTCCGAAGATGGCATAGATAAACATGACCAGGAAGAGGAGGAGGCCGATATTGAACAAGGCAGGAAGTGACATCATCAAGGCAAACAGGAGGGTACGAATGCCTTTGGCCCCTTTGATGAGACGAAGTATACGACCGATTCTGGCAAGTCGGATGACTCGAAATAGGGTTGGCGATACAAAATATTTCTCGATCAGCTCAGAGAGGAACATGCCTGAAAAAAACAAACAAAAAAACATAAGTCCATTAAGTGATTTCAGGAATCATCATTTTTATGTAACACAGTGATTTAGCGTTAAGCTTTGTATTAGTGGAAAACCTGTAGTATTTTCGAATTACCATGCTTTCCACCCTCACATCCCCCTGAGACGAGAGATTTATGTATATTTTGTCTGGAAAAACATCTTAATTATGCATCATCGGACGATTTTTTGGCCAGAGGCTAAAGACTACAGTCAGTAGTAGGGGCTGTCGCGCATGTTTTCAACCTGCCCATAGAGGGTGGGATCTCACTCACAGAATGTACA
The DNA here is from genome assembly GCF_016745375.1 of Pimephales promelas. The sequence continues at coordinate 5,367,993 of NW_024121355.1, read as the reverse complement.
CATACTGTAGTGTCAGCCATCTTTTTTTTGGAAGCTAAGCTAGCAGGCTCTTGTTCTGTGGCGAAAGCTGAGTAGTAGGGATTACCATCCTCTCTTTCCTGGACATGTCCGGCCATCGATGTCCGGGATTCAGCTTTTGCTTTCTGCTGTCGCCATTCATTGTTTACATTCACAGCTTTTGTTTCAATCTAACTGAATTCATTCTGATTGGTGAATCTGAATGTTGTGTTTACATGATGAGCGCTAAACAAGTGATCGGTTGATGTGCGTTTTAACATTGCTAAGAAAATTCCCGTCTCACAATTGTCACTCATCAGTAATCACGCCACCGGCCTCGGCGTCCTGTTCGCCATAGTAAACATAATGAATGGCGACTGTAGAACGCAAAAGCCGAATCCCGGACATTTTGGGCGATCTCGAAACACATTTTCGGGTTGACTCATCACGGAGACTCACTAGTAGCCTAGACTTGTTGTTTAACTACTGCGCTCTGTGTCACTGGTAGGGGTGGCCTCCTAGGGCAGTGAAGTAAGTGCATTCTGGGAGTTGTTGTCTTTCATCCACATAAGCCAAAAATACATGTTCTGTCTTTTCTCAGTCTAGAAAGCTCCAAATTCAAAAATAATTTCACATTTCTTCTACATAAATGACCCATTTTAAATACACATTCATCTTTCCAGAGGTGAAGTATCCCTTTAAGGTAGGAGGATCAATGCATAGGGCCTACTCTACAAAGATATAGTACATGAATGTATACAGTTCTAGCATTCTCAGTATTACTGCAAGGAAATATCTATCACTATAGCAGACATAAGCCTAAACTGTTTTCTTTGGCAAGTTTTCTCTTTTAGATCAATTAAGGTGCAAAATTTCTGCAAAATTTGTCAAGTTTAGCAATGTAAAAAGCAGCTGACACAGAAGTCACTTTTAAACCAAGCAGCTTTTTTTGGGTCAACACAGTGAATCCGTGATGGAAATTAATCAGAAATTCATATCGTACTGCACCATTACTATATTGAAGGAACAACAAGTACATAATATTTACTTAACGTATGTTGCTGGGCTAAATCTTCAAAATGTTATGATAGTTTTATGATAGTAAAACCTCAAAGATCTTTAGAATCTCCAAGAATCTCTTACCAACAATTGACAGAATCACCACTACAAAGTCAAACACATTCCAGCCAATGGTGAAGTAGTAGTGCCGCAGGGAGATCATCTTGAGCACACATTCTCCACTGAAGAGGATAATGAAAACCAAGTTTATCCAGTACAAAATAAGATCCATATCTTTTGTCTGGTCGTCGGTTTCCACCATCATGGTCACCATGTTCAAGCAGATCAGGATCATAATGACAATGTCAAAGGCTTGTTTGGTGATAAAGTCAAAGACGATGCCTTGAAACTTGTTCTAGAGGGAAGTACAGATAAATGATCATATATGTATATGTCATATAAAGAAAATGATGCTGTGTTTATACAGTCTGTGGCAGTGAGCTGTGTGTGTGTCATACCGTAGGCCTGGGAATTGGCTTCTGAGGCTTCTTAGATCCCAGTTTCTTCATGGCATTGTAATATTTCTTCTGTTCTTCTGTCATAAAGATATCCTGACCTCCAAGGTAAAGAGCAAATACAGAAGACTGGTTACAACCATGGTTTCATTATATGTCACAACACAAACATAATGGAACCAGGTCTCTGCTAGTTTTCACCTGTGAACCTCTGAAAATGTCAAAGAGGCAGTTCAGCCCATACCAGGTCCTATTTATCTCTCAATGGACAACCATTGTGTGTGTTTTATAAACAAAACCAGTTCAATAAGGTATCGTGCTCACTAATCAAAACCACAGACTGTGTACATATCACATTACGTCTCTTTGAAAGTAAACTGAAAATCGCAGAGGTTGACATGAGGCTTCATATTGTAATAGGCTCAATTTTCCTCATTACTTGCACTAAACACAAATAAAGATAACTAAGGTCTTGACAGAATTGCGTCTTACATTATATAATTATATATTATACATTATATAATTGTTTAAATTCACCTCCCTCAGTTTAATACTTATCTTTTTCTTCTGCTGATTGAAGTTATCAATGATGACACCAATGAAGAGGTTAAGGGTAAAGAAGGAGCCGAAGATAATGAAGATGACGAAGTATAGGTACATGTAAAGGTTAGATTCATAGTCAGGCTGTTGCTCCAACTGCAAGAACAAGGAAATGTTGTTTTTAGATTAGATTATCCATGCAAAAAATGTAATTTATCCCTTTGATTCGTTAATTGTTAAATCACAAATGTGAAGATTTATTAAAAAAAAAAATGTATGATTACTTTTAGACAAAAATACGAGTGACAGGGAATTATGGATAAGGGTTAAAGGTGGTTAAAAATGTATTTTAAAGATCTGTCCACTGCAGTGAAAAGATACACTTACATCACGAGAATCCACAGCTGCGTACATGATGTCCATCCATCCTTTAAATGTGGCCTTGTGGAACAAAACAAAGTCAATATCAATAATCAATAGATATACTACAGCAGAACGAGACAACTTCATACTCAGCATAACAAAAATCACAGTCAGGCTATGAGTTCAGCTCACTCACCACTTGCAGTAGCGCCAGGTATCCGGCTCCCACGTTATCGAAATTAATTTTCACATTTTTCCAGCGTGCCGTGTCATTGTTATTGATCAGGGCAAGGCAATCAGACTTGTTATTGACCACACTGATGGGAATCATTTCTTCGTTTGTGGTATTAATGCAATGGTAGTATTTCCCAGCGAAAAGGTTCACCCCCATGATGCTGAAGATCAGCCAGAAGATCAAACACACCAGCAGTACGTTCATGATGGAAGGTATGGCTCCCAGCAGGGCATTCACTACAACCTAGAGAAAAAAAACAATCATGTCACATACAAATACTTTAACATATCATGTCACGCTCAGAAACTCTTGCTAAGGATACAAGAGCAGCGGAAACTACAATGAACTTCCTAAACTTCTATAGTGGATGGCTTACGTGCTAATACAAACTTAATCCTTTCCATAGATTAAGATACAATTCTGGAAAATGTTGAGTTTTAAAGGGTTAACAGGGTTTAGCAAAGAATAGCAAAGCTATTTTATTCTACATCAAGCTAATAATTTCTGATTCAATCTGTCTTATTCACATCTAATCCCAAATTATTTCTAATTATTAACCAACTGAAATTTTGTTCATAGAACTTTTTAACATAGAAACATTGCGGAGGGAGCATCACAAAACAGTTTGAGCTACCAAAATGTGGAAAAAACAAAAAAACAAAAACAGAAAAAAAACCTTGTGGAGACACGATGACGTCACAACATTTGTTTACTGCAAATGAAAAGAGACACATAACAGAGAAAGAAATGTAAGGTCAAGTCACAAACAACACAACAACCACCACAGAATCATCAGAATAGATCAGAGAGCTCTCACCACAGCACATGCAGAGAGGCATGCACACTAAAGAGAAAGATCTAAAAAAAAACACTATAGTCAACATACAATATTCAATTAGTCATGTAAACAGGATGTCCTCCTTAATATTCCGAAACAGCATGCAAGAGGGCCACATCTTCCCAACAACACTTAAAAATGTATCAGTATTTTTGTATGAGAGCATGCGGCTTAACATGCTTTTCTCAAGTAGGACATGTTCCAGGATCAACCTTTTCATTGGTCCTGGGAAAACTGTGAGGAACCAATCAGATTTTAGGGTTTAGGGTCATTCCAAACCTGTAAGCCTTTTGTTAATCTTCGGAACACAAATGAAGATCTTTCTGATGAAATCTGAGAGCTTTCTGTCCCTCCATAGACATCTACACAACTACAATTTTGACACTTCAAAAAGTTCATAAAGAGATCTTAAAAATAAATCCATTATGAATTGTGTGATCGCTTTATGTGATGAACAGATTTATTTCTTTTATCCACAAATACTCCCTCTCCTGCAGACTCAATCACAAGCACAGCTGTCAATCACAACGTTACACCCCATTTTTAACTATCAAATAACTAACTAAAACCAAACTTAATGAAATAACTAAAACTTAAATATATTTCAGCGTGATGATAAGAACCACCTAAAATTATAGAAACGTCCCATTTGGTTACATGGAGAGGATGGGGATTGTGACCTATACTGCAGCCAGCCACTAGGGGTTGATCAAAATGATTCGCCTAGTGGGCGAAAAAGCAGTATGTGTGAAAAAAATATGTCCGAATTCACACGTTAAACCTCGTAAAAGTAGTTCAATTTAACTATAAACCTAAGTAACACCAAATTAATCTTAATTTCTGACTAAAATGTTATTATATTAGCTAACAAATTACCTAATCTGTGCACTTCTAATAGCAATGTACCAAGTACAGAACAAACGGAAGTGTAACTGTAATGTGATTGGTTAATTCTTACCACCAAGTCATTACTCTAATGTTAAGCATTGGTTATAAATAAGGTCAGGCATCCAGGAACATGTCCTACTTGGTTAAATCGAGGCATACATGATGTGTGTATAGTGTCTTACCCTCATTCCCTCGAAGCGTGACAATGCTCTCAGAGGTCTAAGAGCACGCAGTGTTCTCAGGGACTTAATGGCACTTAGTTCAGAGTAACCAAGAGCATTTGCTACCAAACTCACCAACGACACCTGTAAAACAAACACATTCTTTCAATCATGTATTCAACATACAGTGTGTAGGCATGTCTTCAGATCCAGAGTACACACACTATCCACTTACACACACATACTAAACAGCTGCAAAGCAGTAGATTCATACATACATCAACAATCAGGAAGTCAAGCCAGCACCAGGCATTGGTGAAGTATTTGACGAAGCCATAAGCAACCCACTTCAGAAGCATCTCCAAAATAAAGACGTATGTGAAGACTTTATCCGCATATTCCAACACCGTCTTTATCGTCTTGCGCTGCTCAATGTAAATGTCCTCAAAAGCCTGAACACACATTCACAGCAACAAATTTACTTGTTAAATGTTTGTAATAAACAAGATTGGGATGATTGTGAGTGGGTGAGTGTATAGTGTGTGATGGTTCTCACCAATGCTCCACTGCTGAGTAAAATCATGAAGATGATAAAGGACTCAAACCAGTTGTGCTCTACAATGATGAAACAGGTTTTCCTGAGATTCCACCAATCCTTCCAGTTTCCCTTCTCCACATCGACCTGACAGCACTGAAACCTCATCACACAGCCTGAGCAAAAGATACAGAGAAAAGTCACTTAATGTGAGTGGACAGCATAACAATTGAGCTCAGTATAAAAAGTCCACTCTCCCAAAACTCTCAAAGTCAAAACAAGAGGTCTTGCTTTGGTACTAAATGACATAAAGGGGCCAAATTGTACTTTTTAAAGTATTTCCCCCTGAAATCCAACTGTATTGTTAGTCAAAGATCCATGGCTACAACCTTCTCTCTAGCCCTTAAACAAACTGATTTGTTACTGTAAATGTCTAACTGGTTGTCAAACACTATTGTTCAAAAGTTTTCTTAACATTACTATTGTTTAACACAGTTGTGCTGCTTCATATTTTTGTGGAAACTATAATGTATTTTTTCAAAATTTTGTCAAAAGAACTGTTTATTTGAAACAACATTTTTGTAAAAAGTCTTTACGGTCACTTTGGATTCATTTATTGCATCTATGATGAATAAAAGTATTAATTTCTTTGAAAAAAATATTGCTGAGGTAGTGTATGCAAATGTACTTTATCTAAATGAGCCAATTTTTCATCACTGTTACAATAAATGGACTAGAGAGGAAGCTTGAGTGCTTGATTATATTAGTACTTGCATACTGTAGTGCATTTCAATCTTTTTCATAAGAAAAGCAAATAAATCTGGTATTCCAATCTATGCTCAAAGGTCAACTCATTTTGTAACACTGTATTTCACAGTGAAACAGGACATTCAAAGTGAAAATGGCACTGATTTAGTATGTTAACTATGGGCAATAATTTAAAAAGGCTGTATTACCAACAGAAAATGGCCTAAAATAATGCCTAAATAGCTTTTAGGCTAATGATGAACATTAACCGATAATGGTTATAGGTTAACGTTAACAACCAGTGCAGCTCGTTATCAGCAAAAAAAGAAAATGGTTTCAAAGGAGTTGAAATAACACTAGTGAATCATCCAGAAAAAAAAAACTAGAATGTGTGTATTAATAACTTATCTAGTTCCATTTTGATTTCATGTTGAGTTAAAAAGAGAAAATATTTCTTTACAGTCAAATATGCTGGATTTGTTAGGTTTCCATGTTTTATGGGGACTTTCCAAAGACATAATGAGTTCCATATCAGGGTTTCTGCAGGTTTCACAAAGTCAAATTTAAGACTTTTTAAGACCTTTTTAAGACCATTATGAATAAAATGTAAGACCTATATCACAATTTTTTTTTTTTTTTTAAACGTACAAAGGAAACGCGTAACGGGTCTCAAAACTATTTGCAAAGTAATTTAATTTATTCAATATTGGTATATTGGCATATTGGTCTATTTTGTTGTAATACAGCGAATTATATTTGAACTAGCAAAATAAAGAACTACAACCACAGAATAAAAAAAAATAAAAAATAAAAAACATTCCAAAACGCTGCGGGAACATTTCAATGAGATTTACAGTGACGTAGGAAAATTAAGACCTGTTTAAAATTATTTAAAATTATTTAAGAACACAAGACTTTTTAAGGCCTTAAATTGTGATTTAGAAATTTTAGACTTTTTTAGACTTTTTAAGACCCCGTGGAAACCCTGCATATTGTGCAAACTTTATATTATATCCCCCTAACCCGACAGAACCCCTAAACACAAATCATACAGAAAACATTATTTCTGCATTTTTAAACAGAAAAGAATTACATAATTTAGTATGATTGAGCCATTTTCCTCATTGGGACCAAAACATGTGCCCACAAGATCAAAGATTTCTAGTATTACTATCCCCACAAAAAGTCCGCAGAATGTAGGGAATACCTGAACGACACACACACATACACACACCTTCTGTAAAGCAGGCCTCTGGGTCCAGGGACTCTTCCGGCTCCAACTCGACAGACTCCGCCCCCTCTCCAGGGGGTCGGATATCCACTGTGCTCCCCTCTGAGGAACTGAGAACCGCATCAACAGGCAGCTTCTGCACAGCCATCCATGCAGCCACACAATTAGACACAAGAAAGCAAACAGACACACACACACATACACGCACAAGATTAGGCCTGGCTGAAGCACACCACCTAGTCCAAATTACTTTTGCAGTTATTCTCAGTCCCATGCAGTTTCATATCATTCAAAAGTACCTACAAGCCCGTGGATTTAGAGATTGATTTGATTCAGAGAATTGATTTTCTAATTAGCAGCCAGGCATAAAGACAAACGTCTCTGGCTTCGCCTTATAATCTCACAGTCAGCTGTGGGTACATTTGATATGTGCCTTCATTCCTTCCTCATGCATGTTTTTTTGTTTCTCAAGGTGCATTTTTTTTCTCATCCAAGCTTGTGATCTTGTCATCAAATGTTGAGTGCTTTGAGTATTTTCATGTCCAGTGCAAATGTCAACCCCTTACCTTTCCCCACCCCTCCGAAAAACAAATGGTTTCGATTGGATAATCCCAATACATTTGGTTGGGAATGATTCAGATTATCACATATCCCCACCCCATTGAGTGCAATCCCTTGATTGACATGAAAACACAGGCTGGAAGTCCATTCCGTTAAGCAGTGGTCAAGCTTCGGTCCGCCAGTCAGTTTGAAGAGGAGGGGAGCCGCATTAGCGTTAACTAACACCAGAGCCACATGCTAAGTCTGAGACAGCATTTCATTAGCTTTGATTGGGGGAAACGACTTTAACTGGCACCTAGCATGGGAACAACAAGTATTATGTTCTTAGGAAAACAAAATTACGTATCGATTTTTACGGGATTTACCTAACAATATTCACCCTTAAAGGATTAGTTCACTTTTGAAAAAACTTTTGCTGATAATTTACTCACCCCCATGTCATCCAAGATGTCCATGTCTTTCTTTCCTCAGTCGAAAAGAAATTTAGGTTTTTGATGAAAACATTCCAGGATTTTTCTCCTTATAATGGACTTCAATGGGAACCAGGTCCAACCGAGGTCCAAACGACAGTTAATAACAGTTACAGATGCAGCTTCAAATGTCTTTAAACGACACCAGACGATGAATAAGGGTCTTATCATGTGAAACGATCGGTTACTTCAAAACTTATTCCAAAAATGTAACTTTTCTAAGGACAAATGCAAGCCTTTCTCCATTCTGTGAGGCGCGTTTGCAACGTCACGTAATACGTAATTACGTTCAAAAGGTCGCGGGCGACGTAGCCAGAAGTACAGAGTCAGAGTGTTTACAATTTGAACGCATAGGTTGAACGTGAAAACTAACTCAAACGCCGTTTACAAAAAAGGAATTAAAAGGTAAAACAACGATGTCGGACGATTTTGATTCTGTACTTCCGGCTACGTCGCCCGTGACCTTTTGAACGTAATTACGTATTACGTGACGTTGCAAACGCGCCTCACAATATATTACAAGGCTAGCATTTGTCCTTAGAAAAGTTACATTTTTGGAATAAGCTTAGAAATAACCGATCGTTTCGCATGATAAGACCCTTATTCATCGTCTGGTGTCGTTTAAAGACATTTGAAGCTGCATCTGAAACTGTTATTAACTGTCGTTTGGACCTCGGTTGGACCTGGTTCCCATTAAAGTACATTATAAGGAGAAAAATCCTGGAATGTTTTCATCAAAAACCTTAATTTCTTTTCGACTGAGGAAAGAAAGACATGGACATCTTGGATGACATGGGGGTGAGTAAATTATCAGCAAAAGTTTTTTCAAAAGTGAACTACTCCTTTAAGACACTCAAAGGGTTTAAAAAAAAGTGGTGAAAGGCAATGTTATTTTGCAGAAAAATAACTCAACAGATTTTCCCATAAATAAGTTTGATGATTTAAGATTATATCGTCTGATGTTATTGTACACCTAAAGTGGTGGGGGCAGATGCTGGATTGATAAAACAGTCGGTCAGGGAAACAGAGGGAGGCTAAAAAATGCACAGAGGAGGATGCTGTCTAAAACTGAGCTGGAGCGCTGGTTGCCGTGGCACCCAGCTAATGCGGCGCGGGGGAATGACGTAAGCATGCTGTGTGCAATTTCAGAATCTTCCAGAATGTCTCTAACATTTTATTCACAGTAGGAATATAAGAGGCTGAGCAAACCTGAACAAGCTGCCCTGACCCAGACTGTAGAATCTCTAAGCTTTAATTAAGCCTCTCATTAATCTGACATATTTTTTGATGCTGGATCTAAAGCTAGTCTAATTGATGGATTAAAGTCTAAGGGGTGAATCATTCTGATTTGGTACCTAATCCCCTGTTACTCTCTGGTACTCCCTAACTTCCAGTTCATGTCTTCAAATCCGATTAAAAATAGATATGTCTCACTGGCAGACAAATATAAGGAGGCGTAAAATCAAGAAGTTATCATCATATATCTTTCTAAATTAACCATTGGCTTGGTTCCAACACAGCAGAACCATCCTTATTGTATATGCAACAACAAATGGCATAAATGCAGTTAGCAATTACACACCTCAGCAGATTGAGAAATGCTTTCAAATGCTATGAAGACAGATTCCCACAATTGCAGCAGTTTACAGTGCAATATATGACAACAATATTTGCAAATAGCAAAATCTACCATCTAATATGAATATTTATATGCAAGTTAAGATAAGTGCACTTTAAAAACAGTTTTTTATCATAAAACTCTAAGCTTTTAGCTGGATCAACTAGCTTTCTTCATTCTAAAATGGACCATTCAGAGATTGACTATTTCTACATTGACAGTTTTTCAAAGCTCACCTCGGCTCACACACACACACACACACACACACACTCATGCGCACACTTAACCACTTCCAGTTTTCAGGTAATTTAGATTTGAATGCTCACTTATAGCTTGTACCAAAAAAAAAAAAAACATACGAGCTAATGTAACAGAAAGATGTTCAATGGGCTATTGATGTAAAATGATGATCTTGCTCATTCCATATGACTGAAGGTACTGCAAAAGAAGCCCAGTGCTACAACAGAAACACAAAGTCATGTAGAAAACAACAAACCAAAACAAAAAGGCTGACAGCTGTCTCTCTTCAGTGCAAAACAAGGTTGTTTAAGAGGGAGGGGAGGGCACAGGCATTGAGAAACATAAAACAAAAGGGCAATCCGATCCAAAAAGAGAGATAAAATGAGAGAGAGAGACGATAGTTTGGTCTGATTTAGATGACAAAGGCAGTCTCCATGGTTAGTGTGGGTGAGGAGGAAGGTGAGTCTCTTACAGGGCTCTCTCAGAGAAAACCTGGGGTTCGTCTGTCATAACGCTGCAATAACAGGTCACACACAGAGAGGAGATACACACTTCACATAACATGGATAAAAAACGTCTGCAACTTCAACACTGAACCACTTAAATTAGATATAGAAATAGATCAAATTAGAAGAGGGGAGAGAGAAAAGTTTAAGCACAATGACAGTACTGCTGGAAAAGCATGGAAATGTGCTGGAATACATACACATATACAGCAAAACAATAGCAGACACACACACACATACAAACATACAGACAGTTAAGCATACTCAATTTCACCCTGGGCAAGGATGCTGAATTTAGCAATTTCCTCAACAGCCTCATTCATAGTCTGGGATGTATGATGCCATTCTTGCTCAGTTGGTCGTAAATAATACACATTAGAGTGTGTGTGAGGTTGTGTGTGCGCCAGACAGTGCATGTTTATGAGAACGTGTACTGATATAATGAGTATACTCAGTAAGTCTACCTGCTACAGTGCCCAGAGGTTTGTCTTAACTATCTGCAGATGAACAGGGTCAAAAAGCCCCGAAGCCCATGGCACAGTAAATACACACACACACACACACACACACACAGACACAGACACACACGTGTAATGGGCTGTAGCTCTGAGCAGAGAATGATGCAATGGCAATATGACTCAACACTGTTTGTTCCCTACAGGGAAAGAAACAATGACTCCTGATGAATTACAAACATACCTAAATCAATAAAAATAAACCATTCAAAATATTTTTTTACATTATGTTACATAGCAAATCTCTCCGACACTGAAACAAAAACTCAGAATTGTGTTTCATGGATATTAAAATTGAAATTTCTGCTTAGTCATTGAAATCCGGCTTACCTCTTTGCTGCCCTCGACGTCAGACGAGTCGCTACTGAAATCTTCCGTGTTCAGATTTTCAAAGTCCGACTCTCCCACCGCAATCGGTACTGTAACAGTAAGGCTGGGATTGTGTATGAACGACATGTAGTCGCCTTCCTCAATCCCATACTTTACGTGACCTTCCACCCCGTTACCAGGGGAAACGCAAACCTCCTTCAGATAGTCTTTAGTGAGGTCGACGGCCACCGGAGCGTGATTAGACAAGCAGTTCTCCTTGCCGTCGCTGTGGAGGTCATCAAGGGGTTTCTCTTCATCTAGTGCACGTGGTTTAGAGCCGGCCAGACAGAGGCTTTGAAGGAACTGGCGCAAAGCTGACTTGATCATTGCGATGCCTTTATGTATTCTGCCCACAGCAATCTGCAGATTGTTCATTTCGTTGTCGTCATCTGTGGCCGCGAGATTATCGGCACTGAAAGAGCTCAGGAGCAAGGCCAGGAACAGGTTCAGCACCTGCCACACAACAGCACACACACTCTCAAAATCAGCAAGGTCAAGCACTGGTAAGATGAATTCTACTCAGAAATGATCACGACATGTACGGGTGAATCTCTTGAAACCTTTTAAGAAACATGTCTGGGCAAAAAGTTTGGGAGGTTTTGTTATGTTTCGAAATTGATACTTCAGCAAGAATGCATTAAATTGATCATAAGTGACCGTACATACTTTCTGTTTTCATTTGAGCACCAACTCAGCATATTAGAATGATTTCTGAAGAATCATATGGGATTGAAGACTGGAGTAATGATGCTGAAATTTTAGCTTTGCAATAACAGGAATAAATTATATTGCTTTATTTTACAATATTACTGTTTTTACCATGTTTGATAAAATAAATGCAGTCTTGTTGAGCATAATAGAAAAACATTACTGACCCTAAACTTTTACCCTAAAAATAAGAAAAAAAAAATGTAATGAAAATGATTATTTTAGGATTTATTCTCATAATGGTGATAAGATGAAAATTTTACTGTTTTAATGTAAAATTCGTAATATATGCTTTTATCCAATATGACATAAAAATACTGTATTATAGTAATACAAATATAAAATCACTAAGAAAATGGGAATTTAAAAAAAAAACATGATTTGTGGTAATGAGAATGAGAAAATGAAAATATCCTTAAATGTCATGAAAATGTAAAATAAATCTTGTTGGTCCTAAAATAGGCTTAATTTTTTCTATGCACATTTTTTCTTTGTTAAAATGTGAAATGTGAATGAGATCCACTCATATAACAGGATCACAGTCAGTTCGATTTTTATTCAACTGAACAATTAAAAAGATGCGTTGCTGACTTTAATTCATGCTTCAACAGTGATCTTGGGCTTTATGCAGACACCTATCAGCATGCATGTAGCATCATGCAAAATTAAATATTTTTGCTTACCAATGCTTTTTCAAACACCATATTCATGTGTACTAAAAATGACCAATAATTAATTTGCTCCATAAGTGTCCTGGTAAATATTGTATTTTACAGTTTTTTTTGTATTCTTGAAAATCAAAATAGAATGCTTAAGATAAATTTGAATTAGAAGTAGAAGCAGTGTTCCTGGATCAACTTTCTGTAGAACACACATAGTCCTAACCCTAAACCTTAACTATTGCATACCTGAAATCTGATAAATAGGACATTGCTGAACTCAAAGCCTTAAAACTTAAGTAAATTTACGTAAAACTGCAAAGTAATTTTACATGAGACGAATAGAAAGGAGGACACAATAGAAGAAGGAAGTTATAGGGAAAGCCCATCTTCCATGTGTCTCCTTGTGGCATAATTGGTCTTACCACCAGATTTCCAATGACCATGACCATCATGAAGACGATGAGACACATTGACTGTCCAGCCACTTCCATGCAGTCCCACATGGTTTCGATCCATTCGCCACAAAGCACCCGGAATACAATGAGGAAGGAGTGGAAGAAATCATCCATGTGCCACCGGGGCAACTCGCAGTCCACCGAGATCTTGCAGACGCACTCACGGTAGCTCTTTCCGAACAGCTGCATTCCCACCACAGCGAATATGAAGACAATGATGGCCAGGACGAGGGTTAGATTTCCCAAAGCACCAACTGAGTTACCAATAATCTTTATCAGCATGTTCAGGGTGGGCCAAGACTTTGCCAGCTTAAAGACTCGTAACTAAGGGCAAGAAGAAGAATGAGAAAGGGGATGTTAAAAAGGTGATGTTGTGTGATCAAGACATAAACCTGAATTTATGGAGTATTAAAATGAAAGCCGAATTTTTGGGTTTCTCAATGGCATCAGACATACTTTACAGTATGCCAAGCATGTGTCATTCATGCAGCTACCGTCCTGTACTGTAAGTGCTACTGTTGTGCATTTCTGTCAAATTTATGAAAATAATGAAAATAAAAATATTAAATTGGGGGGGGGGGGTAAATAGAACTATTTTCACTAGTGTTCTTAAACCTTCGAACCCCACAGTATACAAACAAAAATCAGAGACCTCTGTAGGAAGGCGAGAAGTGAGATTTGCTCACCAATCTAAATGAGCGCAACACTGAAAGTCCCTCCACATTGGCCAGGCCAAGTTCCATGAGACTCAGGCTCACAATGATGCCGTCGAATATATTCCAGCCTGCTTGGAAGTAGTAATATGGGTCCAGAGCAATTAACTTCAGACACATCTCTGCAGTGAAGATTCCTGTGAATACCTGCACAGAGCCCAACAGGAAAAAATCAGCAGAACTGTTGTTAACTAAAAAAATTAAAAGCACGTTTCCACCAGCGAGTCAAACTGTTCATGTTGCTTAACCGTTTCATTCTGTGCCGATCACAGAATTCCGGGCCAAAAACAGTATGTAATCCAGCCATGCTGAACCAAGCTCTTATGGAAAAATATGAACTGTCCCTTACCATTCTTAGAACCGTTCAGGCCAACGTTGGAAAAGCGGCTTAATATTTTAGAGCAGCATAAGAGTTTGCTTCAACTTAGTAGTAAAGTTACTACCAATAGTGTATTTGTGTGCTGCTTTTAAATAAAATAAAGGATAATTACAAATACTGTATTGCAGTAATGAGAATCTGGCATTCAGATCTTACCAGGTTCCCAACTGACAGCACATGGTTGAATCCTTCTGTCATGGGGTAGTGCTCCATAGCCATGAAGAGCGTGTTGAGAACAATGCAGATGGTTATGGCCAGGTCAACAAACGGATCCATCACGACCATGTTCACAATCTCCTTCACCTTCAGCCAGGCTGGACAGCAGTCCCAGATCAGGAAACTGTTGGCAAATTTGTACCAACAAGGAGGGCACTTCTGCCGTGATTCCTCGAGTTCTGTGAAAGATCATAACATTTTGGCTTTCAAATACAATGTTGAATTGCAAAAAAATGTTGAATGGCTATTACCAATTATTATTTTACTAATAATACTAATTACTAATTGTACCCTAAGACATAAAAAATAGAAGTAGTAGAAGTAGAAAAAAAGAAGTACAAGTATTAGTATTGATTCCAGCAATACTGGCCTTGATAGTACTTATTAAAAAAGATTCCATTAAAAAAAATATTTAAAACATGCACCCTTTATTATGGTTCTATATACTGTCAGAAAAAAATATGTTAAATTTGCTCCTTTAGGGCTAAAACCGCTTGTCATGGGTGCAGTACTGTCTCGGTTACGTAACAGAGACGTTACGACGGATGACAACAAATGGGGTTTCGCTTAGAAAGCCTATCGACTTCGAGTATACAAAAACGAGCCAATGGCAAAGAAATGCAAAGCGTATCTCCGCCTTACCTCATGGGTATAAAAGGAGGACGCTGCCAATATGCAGATATGTTTCTTCGCTGAGGAGCCAAGACTGAGCTCAGGCGATCCCCGCGGTACAGCGGAAGTGGCAGGCAGACTTAATGTCTCCATTCCCTACTCAGCGAACGAGGGTTACATACTGTACGTAACCGATGGCGGATGACGACGAATGGGGTCTAATCACGCTACCTTCACAGCTGTCTTCCAGTACCCTGAGTAATCTGAGATCCCTGTCGTGAGACTAGTACGGACAAAAGACTCCTATTTAGCACAGGAATACCAAGGCACACTGGGGAGCATATCTCAGAGAAATATGCAATTAATGCCAATCCAGAGGGGGGACTTAGAGAATACACATATGACCGAAAGGAAGCATATGGAGAACACTGGGATGTCCAGCTGCAGGTGGAATATTTCAACCCCAGGGGTGGCAAGGTGGCTTGCCAAGGGAAAGACACATGCTCAAAGAGGTTTACAGTGGAAATACACATGTAGAGGTCGCTCAGGGGAGGGACCATGCAAACGGGAGGCACCTAGCTGACGCACAGGTAATAGACACTGGCGCCGACGTCGCTGGAGGAACTCAGGGCTTTTGGGGAAAGCTCACCTGAGGAGAATATCGCACAAATCCAGTCCATGGAGTGGAATGGCGAGCAGGCGAAGATACCTGAGCGGGTCCAGTACTAGCTGGTTGAAGCGAGTACATGAGAGGACACAGGCTCCACTCGGAGATTGTAGAATCTGGCGAATGTGTTGGGTGTCGCCCAGCCTGCATCTCTGCAGATGTCTGTTAGCGAGGCGCCATGCGCTAGAGCCCAAGAGGACGCCACACTCCATTTGAGCAGTCACCAAGGCGGCATGATCGACCTTGCTGCTGGTATGCCAAAGCAATGGCGTCCACTATCCAGTGAGACAGCCTTTGCTTGGAGAGAGCCTTTTCCTTCAGCTTCTCACCATAACAGACAAAGAGCTGGTCTGAGATCCTGAAACACTGTGTTCTGTCTACATAGGCGCAGAGAGCACGTACTGGACAGAGCAGAGCCAAGGCTGGGTCTGCCCCCTCCAGGGGCAGCACTTGCAGGTTCACCACATGGTCCCGGAAGGGAGTGGTGGGAATCTTGGGCACATATTCAGGCCGGGGTCTCAGGATTACATGTGAGTAAACCGGCCCGAATTCCAGTGGCACTAGCCCGTAGAAACTGAGGTTCGACCACGGGGTGAAGGTCTGACGGTAGGTCGGAATAACTGGTACTCGGAGCACGCCATGTTGCCATCCCCACCTCGGGACTCTCGAAGCCAAAGCTGAAATGGTCTCATATGAGCAATCCGAGCGGCGATGTTGTTGTGGCTACTGACGCCATATGCTCCAGGAGCCTCTGAGAAAACTTTAGTGGAACCGCACTCTTGTGCTTGATTGTCTCAGGCAAGTCAATACAAGAGTGGAGAAGGCGACCAAGTCAATACAGAAAAAAGAGATCCTCTGCACGGGGCAAAGTTTACTCAGTTGACCCAAAGGCCCAGACGAGCTAGGTGCAAACCTGGTCTCAAGAGTGAGCTAGGATAGCCAGTCGCCGAGAAAGTTCAGGATGTGAACCCAGTATTCCCACGGAGGAACAAGGGCTGCCTCGACAACCTTTGTGAAGGGGTTGGAGCCACGGGAGGGCCCCTTTTGTGGAGGGCAGACAGAGGGATCCGAGCAGACAGCAGGGCCATCGGGGCAGAAGAAACCTCAGTCTGCTCATGGGTGGTTGAGAACTGTTGGACAAAGCGCTCAACCACAGCGCCGAAGAGACCGACCTGGGATATGGGGGTGTGGAGCAGACGGGTCCACCCGACATCCTGCACATCAGACAGGTTCAGCCCTAGAATGGTGGGCATCACCTGACCCAGGGAGAGTACGGCCACTTTCGTTCATCTGGAGAGCAAGGTCAGTGGCAGCGCGCAGCTCATTGAAGAGCCCTGGGTCAGTCCCGCCCTCGTGCATGTCCATAAGGATCTGGGTCTGGTAGACCAGCAGAATGGCCATGGCATGCAGTGAGATGGCTGCCTGTACTGTAGCGCTATAGGATTTCGCCACAAGTGTAGATGAAAAACTACAGGCTTCAGATGGGTGCTTAGGATCGCACCAAGAAGAAGCACACTGAAGACACAGTAGCATCGCAACAGAGCGTTCAACCGGGGGGGAACCCCAGAGTACCTATGGGCAGCGGCCCCGTCGAGGGAAGGAAGGGCGGAGGAGATCAACGAGGGATCGCTGGAAGACATGGGGGTCTTCGAAAATTTCGAGATCTCCTGATGCACATCCGGGAAGAAAGGTATTGGAGTGGATGCTGACAGAAGTCAGCGACCACACCCAGAAACCAATCGTCCAGCAGTGAGCACTCAGGATAGGGTGAAAGGTTCCACTGTAGTCCAGTGCTCGCAGCAGCCCGGGAAAGCATGGCCGTCATCTCGGGATCTGACAATATGTTGATATTGTACATGTCATCTTCAATCCAAACATACAAAAATGCATGTATGTTGAAGCACACTTTACATAACAACATATAAGTGAATGTGTGTGTGTGTTTGTGAGTGTGTATGTAGTCTGTATATGCATATGTGAGGTCAGTGTATGTGTCAGACCTTCCATAGTATTTGTCAGAATGCTGGCCACACTCATAGCTCTTTTTCTGGCTACTGTTTCATCCAGATAATCAGATGGATGGTGTGATCCTGAACGTTTTTTACGTGCCTCAGACTCAGTGGTCGTGCCCTAGAAAGAAAGAAAAACACCATGAGGATTGAGCATAATATTGGTCGCATATAAGTAGTTTCATTTTGGGTCACATGTTCATGTTTGTGTATTTCAGTTGCTTCACCTCTGGTAATAAACGTCCGATTGGTGATGTTGGTACAGATGTCCCGCCCACCAGTGAGACCACTCCATTGCAATCAACTGTACAGTGCATTTTCCCATTGGCTGGTAGCATAATCCTGGGGGCAAGACTGCAGTGACTGACAGTGGAACTTCGTCTCTCAACACAGCGAGGTACAAAGAGCGATCCGCGGCGACTGTCACTATCCTCAAACGTGCTGTGCTCATCGTCCGCAAAATCATTCTCTGAGCCAAAGTCTCGCGCTCTACCACGAAAACTGAAAAGACTTGCACGGCTGTTCCTCCTCGGAGAGAAGAGAGATCCACGAATGCTCAGAAGAGACTGAAAAAGAGATCCAACAAAAAGAGATTAGCAAATAACTAACAAGTTTTTTTTGTTTGTTTTTTTTTTACAAATGATAATGATTATTTATGTGTTGTCAAACAATTTAATCATGATTAATCGCATTAATGTCATAGTTAACTTGCGATTAATCACACATTTTAATCTGTTCTAAATGTCTCTTGATTTCTTTTTGTCCCATTATTTTTTCTCAATTTAATGCTCTTATCAATATCGTAAAATGTGGATCAGCTTGCTTTTTGCAATTGTTTTGTAGGCATATACGGTATTCAATTTCAACATTCTCACTTGGAGCAAATAATCTCTCACACAATGTAACACTGTCCATCAATAAAAGGGTGAAAGAAATACTGACAAGGTCCTGATATTGACAAGGGGGTGGAGAAGTAAAAGTAAAACTTTTTAAAAGTAAACTTTTAAAAGTTTAAACTTTTTAAAAGTAAAATTTCCATTCAGAATCTTATTGGCATCCATTTCGGCATCTCGCGCTCGTTATCCACTTAAAACGTAGCGTTAACCTACTATTTGGCCGGCTTGTGAGCCCAAACAAGTGTGTGTGGCGTGCCTGTTGTTTTGTTTCCGGTCTAGCTAGATCCGCTTGTGTTTTGGTACACGAAGCAACAAAACGTCCTCGCGCGGCACAAGCCATTGAAATTAATAGGTTTCATAGCGCAGTGCCACATCATGTTGCAAAAGCATGTGAAAAAAAACCTACAAAGTTTGCTAGGACAAAAAGACCATTAATCACGCGATCAAAAATAATGACGCCATTAAAATGGGTTTGCATTAATGCCGTTAATAACGCGTTTAACTGACAGCCCTAATAAATAAATATTATAAATATTAAAATTGAAATAATTTATAATTCAAAATTATATACACAAAATATATTTTAAAAAAGGGACAAACCCTTCAATCCCACCCAAAACTCCTGTTTCAGTAGAAACAGGAGTTTCTACTGAAAATAAGTAGACATTAGAAGTTTTGATAATAATCAGACATAAAACAAAAATTGCTCTAAAATCTATTATCATTGTACCAAATTCCCTGTAGATTTAGTTTCATTTGTATCATCACCTGTTGCAAAAAAAAGATGTAAAAATGTATTCATTTTGTTTCTTAAGTTTATTTTTGTTGTAATGTGTTCTTAATATGCCATATTCCATTGTAACTGCATTTTATTGTATATTTACATTGTGAAAAATGGTGTTGCAGATTTATATTTTCCCTTATATAGTAGACTATGGTGGATTGCATTAGTTCAGACTTGAAATTACATCTCAACCCCATTTACATCAACTTTAATTCATATCTGGATCATTTTTGAAGCATCTGTGTAATACATCTGTGCCGCCTTTAGTTCACACCTGAGCCGTGTAATCCTCTGTGTACAAGTGCATTCCTGAACATTTTGATCAGCTAATATAAAAAAATGTAAAAAATTTTGTCTCTCTACCCACCTAAACTCAGTAACTTGAAAAGCTGAGAATTATCCGAAAGACACAGTAACGTTTATCAAACCATTTTTTCCACAATGCCACAAAAAAGTGGAAGTCACCTGATTTGGAGTGGAACATTTCTTCTCATATGAGAGTCGGTTGGCATCTATGGATAAGCGAAATCCAGACCGTCTGATACTGTCCTCTGAGGCGGACTTATGAAACTTCTCCAGATCGGCTTTCTCTTCTTCTTCCCTTTGTTTTCTTTTCTTCCTCCTGTTCCTTCGCTCTTTAGCACTCTTGGAGCTGAGTCTGGACCCCCCAGAGGAGCTTTCCTCTGACAAGCCCCCCCTCCCGCCACTGTACTCCCCACTCTCTGTTGCTGCTGCCGCGGCAACCTGCCAGCCAATTACAGCACAAGAACCGTTGTTAGGGGCAACCAGAGGTAGGCCAAGTTCAAGCGTACATACCAAAAGCAGAGACAAGAGATGGATAAACATTGGAGAAGGAGAGAAGATCGCTTTATGGGATCCGATTAAATTACAGGTACAGTATTAGACGCATTGTCGACCTTGCTGCTTTATTCATTCTCACTAATCCTAACCACTTTATTATGTTTTTAACTTTCTATCTATCGATGCATCCATCAACCCATCCATCCATTCAGCACCATAGAGAACACAGTCGCCATTTTGGAGTAAATCTTGCTCTTTTTGGTCTCTGTCTCTATTTCTCTCTTTCTGTCTTCCTCTTGTTTCTCTCTTTTTCATGTTTACTAGGGGAAAGGACACTCCCTCACTCTCTCTCATTATCTGTCGGTTTCCATGGCGACAGGACAGTGTTAGCCGCAGTGAGTGTGGTGCTGAGAAACTTCACAGATGACGAAGACATAGGATAAGATCAAAGATCAGGAAACTAGTATAACATAATGGTCAAAACAAAAATAATGAGAACAAATATTAACTGTAAATAAACTGTCTGTTGAAGTGAACGTATGTTTGTTTGTTTGCTACCTGTGCCTCTTCTTGTTGTCTCTTTAGCTGTTCCAGCATGGCTTGAAACTCTTCTTCTTTCTGCTGGGCCTCTTCTATGGTGGCCTGGTTCTGCTCATCATATGCCATGGCCACCACAGCCAGGATGAGATTCACCAGATAAAATGAGCCCAGGAAGATCACAAGAACAAAGAAGATCATATAGGGCTTTCCAGCTGCACGTAGGGTCTGTGAGAGACAGAACACACGTATACAAAATTATTGCTGTGCTGCTGGAGATTCAAAAAACAATGGTTTGGTATAATGCTTATATAAAAAGAAAACAATGGCCTAGACCAGTGTTTCCCAAACTTTTTTTTCTGGGGACCCACATTTTAAAGTCGATAAATCCTTTATGCATTAACAAATTATGTATGACCATTTTTAAGGTCAGTTAAGCTTCCAGTTAACTATTTAAAAGAGATACAGATATTTGACAAAGGACAATTTTTTTTTATTAACCTGTTGTTGACAATAAGCGAAATGCAGAGGTGAAATGAGAAAGGAAGAGTTGACAGGGCATCTCATTGTTTTCATATTCTCACCATTACAGTGTACACAATTTACTATAATAATTATTATAGGCTTAAATTAAAATATCCTGACAGTGAGACTTTGTAACCATGCATGGCTCACTACCACTGTATAAAAAATGCCTAAACAGGCAAAAAACAAAACAAAAAAAAACTATGCACACAATTAATTATATAGGCCTATTTCTCTACCCCCTTAATAAATCTATGCAATATAAATGACTATAACATAGTAGGCTATTCAATATAAATATTCCACATTTATGCCCAAACCATGGTAAATTATTACATTCATAGGCTATTACATGGTTAATGTTTGTAAGGATTGTGGTTAGGGCATTTAGTCTTCTAATTTTGTTCATGTTTCTGCTATTTACCTCATCAGTAGTGTTGGGAATGTTAAGGCTGTTTCATCCGATTTGAAACTAGTTAAAATCATTGAGTGAGAGAGGAGTGTCCGATTGAAACGCTTCTTAAAGGATGTCGCAACGCTGTTTAATAATAGTGTCCGGGACCGGGAGTAAACACAACTCCTTTAAGCTTGCGTTTCGTTATCCACTGGACCGTGCTGCCTAGTTCAAAGTAAACTAGTGAAACAACTGAAACCAGCGCTATTTTGTTCTCTATTTGTTGTTACTGACCGAGAAACCGCTTCAGGTGGACAATTCCGAATCGTTTCAGAGTGTTATGCACGCGCGTTTGGACAATTCATGGAAAGGAAATAACCAAACCAATGAATGATTAATATTGCTGGTTCAGTCGACAGAAATACGGGACACACATAAGAACTGCTGAAATATTCGGACCCTAAACTTTTCTCTCAGGTCAGTCGGAGCGCTCATGGTACACACACAGTGAGGATAGTCGCCCAGCTGCACGCGCCACTGCGGCCACGCACGTATCTAACCAAATTAAAAAGCCGCACCACCAGAAAATAGGAGGCGGGAGGTTGGGGTGCCCTCGGCCGTATGGAGATGATTGGCGGGCCGCACTTGGTCCGCGGGCCGCTAATTGAATAGCCCTGATCTAGATAGTAGCCTATAGAAAACTGAAAAATAGTGCTCGACTTGGCGACCCATACAAAATCTCCCGCGACCCACTTGTCTTTGGGAATGACTGGCCTAGACTATATAGAAGGATGCTGGGTGTCTTTTCAAGCCTAGAATCGGATACTGAGACAAGATGGGCAGTGATGGGATGTCTAAGTTGTACCTGCTGGTAGAGGTTTTCCCAGAAGTCTTGTGTCATGAGTCGGAAGAGTGAGAGGAAGGCCCAGCTGAACGTGTCAAAGCTTGTGTAGCCGTAGTCAGGATTACGTCCTGCTTTTATACATTTGAAGCCCTCTGGGCACTGCCTGTAATCCCCACCAATTAGAAAAAGTTGTTCAGTATATTCAGTGAATAAGAGTAAGCAATTTATCCGCACAAAGCAGAACAGTGGCCTCAGAAAACTGGTCCTAAGTACTAAAAAAAAAGAACAATTCTAAAATAATTGAGTCATTCTAACAATTTAAAATGCTAAAAAATGCAAAAAAATAAAGATATCCACCTTAAACAGACATCATATTTTGGAGTTTATTTTTATAAGTACCAGAGGTACATGATAGCTTATATCCCAATATTTTCTAGGTGTCAAAAAGGATGAGAACCACTGCATTATATACGCTTAACCAATTAAAAAGGGAGATATGTTAGATTATTAAGAAAACCTGCAAAACTTTTCTTTGATACAAAAATCAATATTCTAATAACTCTAAGGACATTTTTTATTTACCCCGCATCGCTTGAATTTCCACATAGCAAAGCATCTCTGCGGCCTGGGAGGTGATAATAATTTTCTAAAAGGGAAACAAGCATAAGATAAATGTCAAGATAAGATAAGAAGGCAGAACGTATACACACAAAGATGCACAGTATATGTTTCTTGCATCCAATTCATTTAGCTTGAAGGAAGTGTCCAAATGAAAGCCAGCCTTTAAATCACACTTGCTGCGGCCACATTCATCCACACACACACACACACACAACCATAAAAGTGCTTTAAGCACTAGATGACTCATTTTTCTTGGGCCAGTGGAGCACTCCTCACATCCACAAGAATGTGGAGTGTCAACAAGTATCTCAATAACACACACACACACACTCACACATAGGAGAGAAAAAGCACACAGATTCTTCACTTACTCTCATCACTAATGTACTCTGTCCAGTTAAAGGTGGAGTTGGGCAGCTCAGAGCCGATACTATAGTTCAGCGTGGCGGTGAGGTTTTCAGTGACATTGAACTCCGGCATCTTCACACACTTCTGCCGCAGGTTTCCCATGAAGAGCTGCAGTCCGATCAGAGCAAACACACTCAGACAGAACACCGTCAGGATCATCACGTCTGACAGCTTCTTCACAGACTGGATCAGAGCTCCGACGATGGTCTTCAGCCCTGAGGAACACGCAACGGTGGTCACAAACACTGCGGATGCGCACAACAACTCAAACACAGTGTGAGTATGCCTATGTTACTACTACATCTATGAAAAAGATCTAATGGCAACACTTTGTAATAAGGTCTAATCTGTTAAATAGCTACTGTACATTAAATAACATTTACAACATTTATTCATCTAAGATAAACAATGAAAATTAATAACAATAAACAATAGGGTATTTATACTGTAAATTACCATAAATATAAATACTGTAAAATATTGTTCATTGTTAGTTCATAATGCCTAATGCATTATATAATTTCAACAAATTGTACCTTATTGTTAAAGTGTTACTGTTTCTGTCATCCATATACAGTATATATATATATGTATATATATATATATTTATTTGTTGTTGTTTTTTACTGGAATGGTTCACCCAGAAACCCATTTTTTATTCACTCTCATGTTATTCCAAACCTGTGTGCTGTTATTCTTCCTTCAAAGCACAAAAAAGGACATGTAAAAGATATTTCACACAGCTCTATTCAAGTGACAGTTCATAGCAACCACAGCTGTCAATATCCAAATATATATACAGTATATATACATATACTGCATTTTAAGCTGTCTGAAGTCATCTGATAGCTTTGTGTGATGAAAAAACTGAAAATCTCTGTTGGTGTGTCAACATCAGATTTGGTGTCATCAAGAAAATCTTCTTGACCGTACATTTAAATTAAGACTCAAGTTCTGACATGTTCTTCATTAGGGTTGGGAATCGTGAGAAATTTTCCGGTTCCGGTTCCGATTCCGGTTCCGCCAAACGATTCCGGTTCCGGTTCCGGTTCCCATTCAATTAAAAATATTAGTAAGAGAAAAATCCACAATCCTTTTTGTGTTTATTTCTTATAGTACTTGACAAATTTTAACAGACTGGTAATGTAAACAAACTCAAAATATTATTAAGCAATCTTTGCAAAAAAAAATAGTGTATATATATATATATATATATATATATAAAGGAAATAAAAAAATTCTGCATTCTCTATAATAATTTAGACCTCTCCTTTATTGTATCTCCAACAGTGAAGAATACCCTCTCAGAAGGAGTAGAATATGCTTTAACACACATATGTGTGTAGAACAGATTAT
This sequence comes from Pimephales promelas, assembly GCF_016745375.1. The sequence goes on along the minus strand of NW_024121355.1, from coordinate 5,343,078 downwards.
TTTTTAAAACGGTTTGAATGATTGATTCATAAAGACTTTACTTATTTCATTACTGGATAAATCGGCGCTCTAGCAGTTAATAAATAGAACTGCATGCGTCTTGCGGAAGAACATTGTTGCGGAGCTACTTCTCTCCGTTTATGTCCATGACGAGTCACGCAGGCATTGGGCTACTCCGCAGGAGCTGCGATCCGCCGGCCAGTCTAAACAAGAAGTCCGAGTATTAACGCTTATTACAGGCTTTACGTAGTGATTCAAGATAAGACAAAAACACGGTTTGAAAAAAAACAACATTATGATGCACTCGCTCATTGTATATATTTTGTAAATTCTGAACACAAAAAATATACGGACTGCATCTGTTTTGACCACTAATGTTTACTCAAACTATAATCTCACTAATTCTGTAACGGAAATCATTTGAATATGTGAAACAAATAAATATTGAGACTGTGATTGTAAAGCAGTTTCATATAGACAACTGCTCTCTCTCTCTCAGCGCAAACAGATTTGAATGTAGGCTAGAGAGTGACTCGGCGGTCGGCGCGCGCAGCGTGCCTGTGTCTGTGTGTGACAAATGCAGCGCGTGTGAGAGCAAATCGCAACTTCAGTGGTGAAGTTTTTGTCATTTAGGAATAAGACGGCGTCTTCTACTCCCAGCACTTCGCCCACATGATGATATCGCATCGGCATCAGAACCGTTTTCGGAACCGAAACTTAGGAATTTTGCACGGTTCCGGTATTTTTTTCAAAAACACAACCGGTTCTGGAAAAGAACCGGTTCTCGGTTCCCAACCCTATTCTTCATACATGCTATCTTTAAAAATAGCATACAAGTTTGGTTTGGAATAAGGTATGGAGGTTGAATGGGTGGTGGGGGGGTGACAGAATTTTCATGTTTGGCTGAACTTTTCCTTGAAAATCTGGCACTATAAAACAGTATAAAAGTTTACTTTTAAAAAAACTTGTGCTGATAATTTACTCACCCCCATGTCATCCAAGATGTCTATGTCTTTCTTTCTTCAGTCGAAAAGAAATTAAGGTTTTTGATGAAAACATTCCAGGATTTTTCTCCAATGCACTTTTCTGGGCACCAAACGGTTCAAAAGACAGTTTCAGTGCAAACTGCAAACTGTTCAAAAGGGCTTTAAACGATCCAGACGATGAATAAGGGTCTTATCAAGTGAAACGATCGGTCTTTAAAAAAAAGAAAAAAGTTTAAGTTTTATAAGCTCAAAAGCTCAAAATGAACGAATCTTTTTCAGAGTCAATTCGTTAATTTTGTTCATTGAATGAACCAAATAACTCGAAAAAATATTCGTTCATTTTGATTAACGAGTTTGAACAGGAAAGTCACAAACGTGGCATCACAGAACAGAGTAAGGCGACCATTTGAGCTTATAGAAACAGTTTTTTTAAATGAGTGATCATTTTGCTTGATAAGACCCTTATTCATCGTCTGGAATCGTTTAAAGACCTTTTTTTAAAGTCTTTTGGACCTTGAACCGTTTGGTGCCCAATAAAGTGCATTATACGGAGAAAAATCCTGGAATGTTTTCATCAAAAACCTTAATTTCTTTTCGACTGAAGAAAGAATCACATGGATATCTTGGATGACATGGGGGTGAGTAAATTATCAGCAAAAGTTTTCTAATCTTTAAGTATAATTTTTTTAACATTCTGCTTTTGATTTTGTAAATTTGTAAGCAATCAGAAGCTTTTGGTGGTTAAAACATGGTATTAACTGCAGTATTAGCTAGTTGAATCAAGGTTTGTGATATTGCATATTTTCAACATTTAAGCATGCAGTGTAGGACAGTGAGTGAAAGTGTAGCATGTGCGTGTGTGCATGTCTGTGCTTCACACACACACACACACACACACACATACAGTAGCGAACGCGGCCGACGATGCGCATGCACATAGAACTCAAACAGCAGACACAGGAGAAGAGAAGAGTAAAGGGTCTCAAGTTCTCTATCTCAGACTATATAGGCTTCAGCAATGTCTCATGCAGAAAAACAAACAAAGAAACAACACAACTCAAAAAAATGCCCAGTTGTCTATTTCCCAAGGCATGATGGGAGACCTTTCCCAAGGCGTGATGGTCTTAGGGAAATAACAGAGCAGAGCCCGGCAAAAGGGATATAAGGAAAACTACAGAATGTGTTTTTAAAAGCCTGGAATCCCGTTTTTACACCCGAGCGGATTCCTGCTTTCTCTGACCGCTTGGAGCGACAGAATGAGAGAGAGAGGCCAGCGGAGGAGGGGATGGAGTGAGCGAGAGCTCAGATGAAGAGAGAGGCAGCCTGTGAGCTAGCCCTCACCTGGAATCACTGATATAGTTTTGAGTGCTCGTAAAACCCTGAAGGTTCTCAGTGCTGAGACATTGCCCAGATCCACAAATTCTGTTACATATCTGTAGGGAGGGGGAGGGAGGAGGGAGAGGGGGTCACACGCGCACGCACGCACAAACACACACACACGCACACGTGTTAGGACAGGACAGGGCAGCAGAGGGAAACGTCACACAGAGACACACACCTGACTGACAACCGTGTTTACGCGCACACGCATGCGCACGTCTATACACACACACGCACACGTACATCCCTTACCTGGGATGACTGAGATAGTTTTCAAAGCTCTGAGCACTCTGAAAGTGCGGAGAGCTGACACATTGCCTAGGTTTACAAACTCAGTTACATACCTGTAGGATCAAATAGAGAGTTAACACAAGCGCACACACGCACGCCGACACACCAGCTCAAACTCACACAACTGCAACCGACATGGATTCACCAGCTTTCCTTCATTAAAACTATCCGAGTAAACTCTCATAAACAGTTCAGGGAAAACAGTGGACATTCTCATGCTGCGTTCACGTGCTATGGAAAATAGGATATTTCCCACTTGTGAACTGGTATTTACCAGTGTGTTGCGTTCAAGTGCTTTTGTTGTCGTAATGTGGCAAAAAGATGTGGAGATCCAGACCTGTTATTTAGCTAAAACTATTTTAGATTGCTTAAGTCATCTGCAACAGCAAGAAAATGATTCATCAAAACTCAAAAGGTAAATAATATGCTGTATATTTTCTAGATCATGAATAGTATATTTTTACCATTCACGACTCTCCGCCATTTTGAAAAGGTCAAAGGTTATCTCATCTCGGCAACCCGTCCATCAAAATATTCTACGAGTTGCCCAGTGGAAAATACCACGTGAGGGGGTGTTCATGTGCATTTTCCACGTCGGCTTTTGGTATTTACCATAATTACCATAGCACATGAACGCAGCTTCAATTCTCGTGTGTTTTTAATACAAAATAGAGCTGCAGTATTAATTGTTAAAAAGATCCTGGTCTTGATTCAAACATCCACGCAATCTAATTTCTAAATGATAACAATTCGTATAGAAATTACGATCACAACGGAACATTCAAATCTGATTATCACATTAAAATTATCACAGAATTCAAATGATAACAAAATACAAATTATCACAGAATTACTGAGATAAAAAAGTTGATCTCCTTTTGAAAGTAACTTACTGCTTCAAATAAGGGTCACCAGTAGGTGGCAACAAGTGACAAAAACGTACATTGAATCATTCATTCTCGAGATATTTAAAAAAAATTCATTCAAAATATTTTTTTAAAAACAATAATTCAATCAAATTATTACTTAGGCTATTTTTTAAATATATAATAAACCTCTAATATTACTTGATATTTTGTTTGGTTGCCTATTCAAAATCATGGCCGAATCGTGATCTCAATTTTAAACAAAAAAAACTATGATTCTCAATTTATCCAGAATCGTGCAGCTCTGATGCAAAATAATATGCATCAGCCGTCTTCAGAAATACTCACGCCATCATAATGACACTGAAATCCAGCCAGTTCCAGGGGTCTCGCAGGAAAGTGAACTTCCCCACGCAGAAGCCCCGCGCCAGGATCTTAATCAGGGACTCGAAGGTGTAGATCCCTGTGAACGTGTACCTGAATGCACAAAAACAAAACTTCACCAACATAGTACAAAAAAGTAAGAACTACAGTATGAAATTAAAACAAATAAATGTTAAAGACCCATGTAATGATTTGTCAAATTCTATTTTGACGAATTTCCTATTGAAAAAGAACATTGGGCCAAGAAATACTGATAGACTTACGTACGATTTTTACGACTGTTAGAACTTTTTTCATGAAACAAAAAAGAGAAATGTCTAAAAGCCAATTCACACTGCACCGACAGATGCCAGCCAGATTACAGTATGTCATTTCTCAGACATTTCAAGACCCGACAAACGCAGAATTAACGTGTTTAGTCAAAAGTGCTGACCAACGCCGACAGACATCGATACGGGTAACATACAGATCTGACAAACCCTGACAAAGTCTCTGTTGCCGTCTGTAGGTTCAGTCTGAATTTGCCTTAAAGGGATAGTTCACCCAAAAATGTCAAAAACTATCCCTTTAAGAAGAGAATTAAGTACATCAAAAACATAAGGATTCATGCACACAAAACACATTTTTGTGGTTGAAAGCGATTTAAAATACAAGGACTAGAGGCATGTTTTTTTAAAAGATGAACTTTTAATTTTAACCTGAGCTGCGCGTTTAGAATGGTGAGTCATGCGTGTTACTGTACAAAAGATGCTAGACGCAACAGTCAACGAGTCTGTCTAGCATAGAGGTACCCAAACTTTTCAAAACGAAGGGCCAAAAATCTCACTCGATTGAGATTAAACCTTGGTTCTCCTCATTTATAATTTTCATAATTTAAAACATTAAGCAATCTATTTATCTAACCCAGTTATATTTTCAGAGTTTTATAGTGCAATGAATCTTTATTGCAGATTTTAATGATGTTTTAGAAGACAAGAATCTTGAACATTAATTTTGTAATATTGTAGCATGTGTTACTGTAATATTGTCCCACCCTGTCAGGGTTGATTTTGTTGCTGATTGCACATAATCTATTACATAACACATAATTTAAAAAAAAAAATCAAGTTACAGCACAGTGTGTATTCACCATATGCTATGGAGTCTATATTCATGTATTTGCATAATATATCGCAACTGCATGGGGGTGAAAACAAAAATAATCTTTATTAAAAAATGATGCACACATTAATGGATAATAATGCAGAAATCCAAATTTGGTAGCATGATTTTTCTTAATTTAACATTTGTTTCCTCAATCTCGCATTTTTCGTGTTTTGTTGTAGCAGCGATTCGATGTAACAATACACATAAACGATTACTACATTCCATAATCAACTTTCATTATCAGATGGGTGTTTAATTTAATGAGAACAACTGGTTAAGTGAAAAATTGTACCATGAGATTCGTTCGAAAAATTCAACTCACTGACTCAATGATCTTGTCACAGCAGTTCTTGAGTCAACAACTCACTAGAGGAGAAGATTACCAGTGAATAATGACTTTATTATTTTATTTTTTAACTTTCTATTTTCAGTCACTTTCAGCCACAGGTTATTGTTTGGCTTTAGATATATATATATATATATATATATATATTTAAAGTCTTTAGAAAACTTAAAAACTTTTCTTTTCCATTGTTAGTCAAAAACAGATGGTATTTTAATATATATAAATTAGGGGGATATGACACATCTTACAGATCCTTTTATTGACCAAATATCTGCCCATACAAGAGCATAGAAGATCATCAATATGTTTAGTTGATTGCTCCAGAATACTGATAATGTTGTCGACATTTAGGAGTACACTAGGACAGAGATGGAAAAACTAAAAAATCCACAAAACTACTATTTTGATCTATTGGGGTTCCTAACAAATGTTAATCAGTTTAGACTGTAAAACTTTCTTAAAATCTATGCACAAGATGTGACTTACTCTACGTTCTTGGCCCAGTCCGGGGGATTGCTGAGGGTCATGAAGGCGCAGTTGGTCAAGATTGTGCACATGATCACAAAACTGAACAGCGTAAGCAGAGGTCAAGGAATATACACAAAGAAAATACACACAAACACAACCAACCAACCAAATCTCAGCCTCAAATGACATAGCCGCAAGCTTTAAAGGAGAACTCCGGCGCAAAATGAACCTTTGGTCTAATAAAACATCGGTACCTATTCAACCGTTCTCTGAGATTTGTTTTCATGATAATTAAATGTAAAGAGTTTTATCTCTAAAAACTGTTTAGCGTATAATGCTAGTACTGGGGGCATTGACTAAGTAAAGAGAAATCGCTAGTTTATACCACTAACAAGGCTCACAATAGCCCCACACTAACACAGTAACATAATGAGGCTCCATACATGCAAAACGAAGCATTGAAACATTTGTAAGTGAACAGACCGTTTAATAAGAAGATACTTTATAAAGACAGTGCACTGGTGTATGCAAACAGGAGCCATCTTGGAAAACAGTCACGACAAGTCAAACCACGAACGACGTGCTGAGTGATCTGAACTGTATGAAGTTCAGCGAACTTCTGAACTGTATGAATGGCGTTTGGGGATCGACTTATCAAGACTATTTTCTAAGATGGCTCCTGTCTGTATACACGAAGTGAACTATCTTTATAAAGTATCTTCTTATTAAACGGTCTGTACTCTTACAAAGTTCTCAATATTTCGTTTTGCATGTATGGACCCTCATTATGTTACTGTGTTAGTGTGGGGTTATTTTGAGCCTTGTTGGTGGTATAAACTAGCGATTTCTTTTTACTTAGTAAATGCCCCCATTACTAGCATTATACGCTAAACAGTTTTTAGAGATAAAACTCTAAAAACTGTAAAAACTATAAAAACAAATCTCAGAGAACGATTGACTAGGTACCGATGCTTTATTAGACCAAAGGTTCATTGTGCGCCGGAGTTCTCCTTTAATGCCTATGGGAAAAAACGAAAGATATTAAAAGTTATGTTGAAAGATATCAAATGTTATGTTTGAGGCTTTCAGTAGTAAACAAAATAAATGTACAGAAGCAGAACTCTATATCTATGGTATGTACAATATCACTAAAAAGGTTGGAGTCAGTAAAATTGATTTTTTACTAAATTCATAGGATACATTAAATTCATCTAAAGTGACAGTAAATACTTTTAAATACTTTTAAATTGTCACAAAATACATGAATTGTTCGATCTATTAATCAAAGAATCTTTGGGGGAAAATGGTATCAGTTTCCAAAGAAATTTTAAGCAGCTGTTTTCAACATTGATAACCCTCTGATGGTCTTCCTTTATGAGTCACGTCCTGGGCCTTCCAGGCGGACCAAGTGACCGGAGGCCTAAAAATGAAACTTCTTCCATCCCAGTAAAACCAATGCAATTTATTTTTGTTCTATAATATTTATTCTTTTTAATTTAGTATTTTAAGACAATTTGATTGAATTTATTAATATTTATGCAATATTTATGGTCTATTTTTTCAATGGAAATATATATATATTTTTCTCTATATTATATATCATTTTTTTAACAAAATATTAATGCAGTATTTTTATTTAATATAAAGTCTAGGCCTTCAGAAAAAATTTTTTTTTAAGAAAATTAGCACCATCTGGTTACAGTATAGAGAAAAGGCGTAGAATCATGGTGTAACCACTAGATGACATGTACAGCTCTCTATGGATAGGCATTTGAATTCCCCAACACATTTTTTTTTTTTTTTTTTTTTTGGTGGATTTGAATATATAATTGAAACAATCTCAAAAACTATTTCTTATTAAAAAAATTTGTACAATTTTTTTTTTTTTTTAAATTGTGAATTTTTATGTTTTTTTCAATTTCCCATTCATTTCCTATGGGGGTCATTTTTGACCAAAGACCAAAATCGTGACTAATTTTTTTACGAGCACTTATGCTCGGATCATGACCTCAATTTTTTTTTTGTATTCACATACCAAATGCCAAAAAAGTCACAAAGTATCATAACCTTCCGATGAAGCTGTGATTTTTAATCATTCAAAACAGAAAATTATTCGGTCAGAAGTGACCGAGGACCATCAGAGGGATAATAATAAGAATTTCTTCTTGAACAGTAAATCAGCACATTATAATCATTACTTATAAAGACACTGAAGACTGATGCTGAAAATTCAGTTTTTGCCATCACATGAATAAATTACATTGTAATGTATATTAAAAAGAACACTGTTATTTTAAATTGTAAAAATATTTCACGATATTACTGTTTTTACAGTTTTTTTGAAAAACAATCTAATGAATCTAGTCTTGGTGAGAATAACACTGACAAAATTTCACTGAGCCCAAACTTTTGAACTGTATAGTTAAAGACAAAACGAATTTTGTTTGTTTCCTTTACACGTTGGTCAGATTGTCAGATGTTGGTTCCTTCTAAGCGAGATGTCACAATAAAAAGTCTGTGTCACATGTAGACCGTTTTGGTGTTGTTTTCTGTCACATACGGTGGCTGTAATGAATGCACAAAGACAAAAGAATAAGAATACAAAATAAACAGTCTTTTAACAAATTTCACAGGAAAACTCAGGAGCAAAAATCCACAAGCAAGTTACACACTGACGAGACCACACAATGGAACACATTAACTGAAACAGAACAGCTGTTACTGTAACTAATTAAGAACCATGGTATTGAACTCACGAATCGGACAGGCAAAACAGGAAAAAAAACACAGAGAATATGAAACCAAAACAGGCTACACGTGACAGTCTGGCTATACAAGACTAAAGCCCTGTTCACACCAGGAACAATAATTATAAAGATAACGATAAAGAAAAAGTTCTAAAAATCTTTCCTAATATATTAGAGAATACCAGAGTCCACACCACAACTATAATGATAATGGCAAAGAAAAACGATAATATTTGTCTTCATTTTCAGAATGATTTTTTTTCCAGCTGATAAACGATAAAAAGAATGACAACTGTGCCAGACACCAGAGCTCGAGCATGTAAAGCAGCAGACAATATATTTGTAATGTGTGTCTCTCATCCGCTGATATGGAAGCTAAGTTGTCATAATAATTATCTATAACCTGTTCAGATGCTTACATACATCCATTCAGCTGATAAAGGATATGAATGCACCAGGACCTTGATGGAGATTCTCCTCAATGGATTGAAAGGGCTCAAAATATACAAGGCCGGCGTAGCATTAAAGCGGAATATGGCCTTCCCACGATTCAATACTATAAAGGTCTGAAGCAGAGAAAAAAACGGATTGTGGTTACAGTGCACGTTCTGTGACAATCTCTTTTCAAATATAACACGTTCTGACACCAGACTAAATTCCTGCTGCAGATAACAAGCAACCAAAAGCTAAATGTTTTCCATTTGAAAAAAAAAAAATCTTCCTTCACATACTTTTTGGTTGCTGTAGTAGTTGTCCAGGTCCTCCAGCGGGACGGACACCATATTGGGTGGAATGTCTCCGTAGATGAAGGGCAGGGATTTCCCCGCCTCCAAATCGCTGTTGGGTTTGGGCCCGTTTTCGTCATCATCATCGGGCCGCCTCTCGACTTTGGGCCGTTGGGCCGCCTCCTCTGCGATGCGGCGCTCGATAGCAGCGAGAGACTCGGGCACGAAGGGCCGGAAGCTGTCAGGTCCGGGTGGAACGAGCAGCTGAGCAGCCATATTGACATCCTGCTCTGGTAGCTGCACCAGCTAATCTCCGGTCACTCTGGGAGCTGAAGGAAGGAAATCACACGTTCAATACACAGTTTCTGCAAGAGATCAATCCAATGAGTCAATCTGTGGCAGGTTAAAATATGAAATTAATCAATGTCAATTTATTTACAGAACAATCAGCATCACTCTGGAGACTCGAAAGAAGAATTCAGAATTATTACTAATAAAGAGGCTGTTCATATTCAGCTTGTGTGTGTGTCTGTGTGTGCGTGCATTTACAGAATTGGATGGTTGTACCAGCTCTGTATGTTACAGTAGAGCAGCAATGCCTGCGGGTCACCAGGCATAAATAGCCCGTCTGGCGTTCTGCCCTGAGTGCTGTGGCCAGACCTGTGAGCGCCAAACTGGGCATGTACTCAGATCAAATCAGCTACAGTCCCAGGGGCTTCATGACCCCTGTAAATCCCCCCTACCCATCAAGATTCACTGGCTCAGAGAATAGTGACAAATATGTAAGATATGGGGGATAAAAAGAAGAAAGAGAAAGCAGGAGATGACTACTAATCGCAAGTTTAAACATTTTTTAAAATACATGATCTAAGGATTCTAAGTAATGCGACCATAAATCTGTGTTCTTTGTTTTTATCTAGTTTAATTATACCATCGTTTATTCATATTATTATCATTTGATTTACTGTAATTGAATCATTTTATTATTACTATTCATAATTGTATGTTTTTATATTTCTTATTATTTCTTAATCTAATGATTGTGTGGTTTTAAGGGATTTTTTTCTTCATGAGGAGATAAGAAAATCTCTCCGATTTTAAGGTTTTTAATATCACAGGATGATGTTTTGAAGCAGTAGTTTTACTTTATTTTTCCCTTGGTGTAATAACATATCCTGGATTTGTACTGGTCAGACAAAGTCTGAGTAACATTTTGCAATTAAGATTATTCAATAAACTCTGCTTTTTTTATTGCTATTTTATTATCATCACTTCATGCTCTTCTCTGGCTTTCTCAGTCAAACTCTTTGGGGTACTAGGGTATCAAAATCTTGGGGTCCCAGACAAGACTTTCTGTTAACGGGTCTTTTGGACACCAGACAAAACGGAAATCTCTTGACCAGATCTCGGCGTCTGTCGTCAGATTTGACATTTATAATACATCCAATCTAACAAAGGCAAATTAAGCAAGAATGCATTAAATTGATCAAAGGTGAAAGTAATGAGTATGACAGTTCTTTTGCTGAATGCTGATGATTTTAGCTTTGCCACCACAGGAATAAGTTACATATGAAGAGTTCAGATGCAAAAGCCTCTAAGTGCCATTTGAAATTTTCTTCTAGAATGATCATTTTTATAAAGCTTGTATATTTAAGTTCAGTGATTTCACTTAAATGGCAATGATAATTACCTATTAATTGTTATTTAAGTGAAATTACTGACCTTAAATATACAAGTTTGATAAAAATCATCATTAAAGAAGAAAATTTCAAATGGCATTTATATGCTTTTGCACCTGAACTCTTCATATTCACATATATTAAAACAGTTATTTTAAATTGTAATACTATTTCATAAAATTATTATTTTTACTGTATTTTTGATCAAATAAATGCAGCCTTTGTGAGCATAAGAGACCTCTTTCAAAAAACATTCTTATGTGAGCCTTACTGACCCCAAACTTTTGAATGATAGAGCATATAATAATATCGCTAGTGAAAGAACCCACATTTTATTATACAGCTATTCCATAGAATTCCTCAGTGAAATATTGTTTTATAATGACTAACTGTACTTTATAATTGACCGACTGTATGAATTTCCTACACTGCATGGTTTAAATTTCCTTTTTTTTCCTTATATTTTAAGTACATTTATTAACTGTTTAACACACGGTATGTCACATTACTAACATTGGAATCCCAAATCCAACATTCCTGTGAGTGGCACCTGAGCATGCATCTGGCTGTCTAAAAAATTGTTTTATTTAATATGCAATAGTAGTTTCTAGAATTCTCTAGAACTATGATTTCTTTCACACAAAAAACAGTTGACACTGCTCCAAACCACCCACAATGCAAATCTCTGAGTCCTCATCCAACTAGAAAGGCACGGTAGTAGTTGCAAAAAATAAATACATTTGACCAAGCAAACTCAAAAAATCAGAAGCACGAAAAATCTTTTAGCTCACCAGATCCTGCAGAGATCATGCACTTTTAATGAATGAAGATAAAAACAGAGATAAAATGCATTGATTATACTGTGACCAAATAAAATGTGCTATGCCTTCTTCCCTTTTGCACACTAAAAAGCAAGTTGAAAAAAACTAACATCATTATACAAATCTGCATGAAAATGACATGCCTGGAATATGAAGGATACCTCAAATAAAGCAATACTTACGAACGAAGGTATACTAATAAAATCAGTAAAAGCATAGATTTAGTTTCTTGGTACAAGTTTGAGTTGTCTGCATTTGAAAGGTGCTATTAACTCCCGCTGACAATGTTTTCTAGTCAAAACAATATTCCAGGGTGCCCTCACCTACTCTGGGCCAGATTTCAGTTTGCAACTGTGACTAATTTTCGTCAAGCAATTGTTTGCGCGTGTGTGGGTATGTGAGTGAGCACAGTGAGTTGTCTCTCCCTACCGTCACCCAGCCAGTTCAGCCTGTTTCCTCTGAGGACAAAGTAAAAAAACAACTCCCTCACCCATGTGTCCACCCACCCAAACAATCATCCAATGATCCACTTATTTAACCCCCCTCCAAAAAATTAGCTAACTCTCTAGAGTGCCATTACTCCCAGCCCTGTCCCCAGGGTCAAAGCAAACCTCAGAGAGGAGATTGGCACAATTTAAGTATTCAGTAGGCACTCCTGGGTAAACTATACTACTCACAAGAAATTTAGGAAGCCACTCTGGTGGTATCATAATAAAGTTACATGTAACATAATAAAGACTACCAATGAACATTAGTTTAAAATATATCACCTCAGTGGATCCTACATGATACTCCAGTTAAGATACTGAAAGATTTTGACAGTTTGTCACAGACAAGGTGGATTAAAATATTCCAGGCCAACTCTGTGTGTCAGAATTTCCCCTCAAACCATGACAGTCATGCATACATGTTTAGACACTGTATGTGTTATAACGACTCTGTGTATATGATTTCTGACAGATGGGGGTGGGGGAGTGACCTTCCACATTACCTCACACTAAACTCAAACAAAACACCAACACGTCTCCTAACGAAGCCGTTAGTGCATACTAGGCTGATTTCTATTCAAGAATGTGCCACTTTTACCTCAACTGTACGTTAAAATGGTTCTGCTTCGTCGAGGATAATAGAGATTCGCAACCGCTGCTCTCCATGGTGCTGAAACACAGGTGCGCGCGCTTCCGCCTTGGGCTCAGTTCAGGTCATCCGCCACGCGCTCCCTCCACCGCCGTCATATTCGCGTGCTATTCTTAATGATAGTTTGACTCTTACGTATTGAACATGGGTGATTCGGGGGATTAATAATAGCAAATTTCCTCAGGGTTAATAATAGAAAATTTCCTCTAGCATTACTATACAAGCCATTAAAATGCGAATTAAATTTTGAAAAGATCGAAAACTCATTTCTAAAAGTTTACGGGCTGTTTTAATGAAGGGTTTGTTCGTTTGGAATTCACTGATTGGTTTATATTATAATACAAAATAAATGTCGCAAGTAAGGTTAAAAATGGACTGGCTTTCATTTTAGAGTTTTCTTATAGGCTAGCTTATGTGTTTCAACAAGTCAAACTGTGTACCTCTCAAGAACCACAATAAACAACGGTTTTAATCGAAAGCTGATGTATATTTTTGTCCTGAATGGTGACAGAAGCCCAAGGTGAGCTTGAAGGCCCTACCTTTATTGATGAGGATTCATCTCGAGCGCAGGCGAAGCAGCTGTCGCCATGTTGACGTCTCCGTTTATTTCCAATCCACAGGCTCGAGGTCCACCCAAAACATGACTGTTACGTAGACTACCATTTACACGGCCATTTCTTGATCTTTATGGAAAAAATAAACCCCGCCTGGGGCTACAACAGATCTACATTTCCGACCCTGACTGAAGAACCGAGATTGATGTAATTCCACGTAACGAGAAAGCCATCCAAAGGGTTAAACGGTGTCTAGGCGACAGAGAAACCGTTTCTGGGTGTGCCTTTTTTTCACTGATCAAAAATGCCTCCAACATAAACGAGTTTCGGAGGCATAAAGGTTCGCATTAACACCGCAAACTGGCCCATAATGGTGTTTTCGGATTGTGTTTTTCACCCCCTTCTCGTGTACAGCCAGTGTGCGACTGTGGGTGGGTGTGGATATCTGAGGGAAGGAGGGGGTCGGTCGCGTTTGCTCTCCTCTTTTCAATGACAATCATTATCAATATAATTAATGCGTTTTGTGGAAATGGCAAGACTTGTGAAATCCTCAAAAAGAGTTATTATTCTATTAAGCTTTAAACAGTCAACGGCAGTCCTTCACTCAAGCACCATCTCCCCAATTTTTGATAGATCAGCCAAATTCAGCAGCACCATCCTCATCTCCATAGGCAACCAGCGGACAGAAACCCAAACATCTGTCCAGTTTTCCTACATTCACAAATCCTCTGATGTGGCTAAAAGCGATAATGCCACAGATACAAATCCCGTTAAAACTCATTATATGTGCCTGGATGATCCCAATTACAGCGCAAACATATGCCTCATCCTCTATAATCTTTATATGGATACGATTTTTTTTTGTTTCACGTCATTTAATCAAAATCCCACTGTTTTGGAGTAGATCAGCCAGAGGGTGACCTTTAAATGAATGACTCGTCATATTCTTCTTCTGAACATAAGGACATTACGTTCTGATCACCAACTGTAGGCTATTTGTGAGGTAAATAGCCTATAGGCCTATTTATAACAGCCATACATTAACATTTACACGATCCTTCTCGCAATTGTATGCTGATTTGTTAGGCAAAATATGATGATTATTTGCCAGGCCATTCTAGACGTTTCTGAATTGATCTTTTACTTACCATAACGATGCCTGTCAGGCTCGAACCTGGATGACAGTGGGTTCCAATGACTGCAGTTTTGCCGTTTGTTCCTTCTATTGTGTTTTTCCTCCCACTAAAACGCGGTTGTTGTCAAACAGATTGAAAAGATGAGGCGATGTTTTTATCCATTGAAAGGCGCTCTCTGTCGTTCGTCTCCCCAAATATCACGGCTGATAGTCGCTTCCGGTTATCGGTGGCTTGGGTGGTGGGAGTGACGCGTGCGCGAGCCTCACGACTCGACTCCAGACTCCGAGTCAATGCACAGCTCAAGCCAGAACCTGCACGTGAGGCCACGGTCGACGACTGTTACGAACACACGGAGGTTGCAGGACAAATATCTACCTATATGTGAAGCGGTTTACTTTTCATTTTTGTACATTACTTTTCACATTATTGTTGTTTATTGAAATGCTTTCACTCCTTTGTCTTGTTTAAATTTCGATGAAAAAAAGGGTAGGCCTATTTAAATGGCAAGTTGGCACTTTTTTCTTGGCCAATACAGTACAACTTTTATGTGCCAATGCGGAAATTGACTTCATACCCTGCAAATATTCACTGGATTAAAAGTGTGATAACTAACCCTGGCATATTCCCTGCGATTTTCTTTTTTTGCTTGAAATGTCAACACAACTGTCCAATAGTAGCCTATAATTTACTTTTATTCTCAGATTATCAGATGTTACTTTTTGTTTGAATTGCTTAAGTTAAAATGCTACTGTTATAAAAATGTTTTGGTAAGACGTTACGATAATTCAAATCCTTTGCAGATATTACAAAAGCTTTATAATGCACCTTCTAAATCTGTATCTTCTATATACTTTTACTCTTTTTTATTTTACATTGTGTCTGTGTTGTCTGTATGTACTTATCATGCACTCAGAATATTTATTGTCTCACAATTCGATGCAAATAACTAATAAACACAATACCCAGACTCAGAGAGGACAAACAGATAGCCTACATGTTAACAATGACGTTTATTGTGCAGAAGCAGATCAAACAGGTGAGGACTGAGATTAAGCACGTGCCCACACAGAATAAATCACAGTCTTTGTCTTTAGCAGTGTGTGTGAGACAGCAGAATGGAAAGATGGATCGCACACCTTGTTTGGGTAGTGGCAAGTTAGCAGGTATCTTTCACTCACACTGGTAATCAGGACTGAATCTCTCATTTATGTGGTTCAGGTAACATCATTTTCGAGTTAAATTTCGAGTTTCTGTTGATTAAACCAATCTCCCTCATTGTATTTACTTACATTTTTTCATTTCAATGAACTCAAAACCTTATTTTTTAAACCAACAATATTTTTTGCTCAAACAAAACCAGACAATGTGTGTATTCGAGGAGTGTGTTTTTATCAGTGATGAGGTATGCTCAGTGACATGTTCGGGTGATGGCTAAATGAGTGCAGGTGAGAACCAGGAGGGATGCTGGGAAATGTAGTCTAGAGTGTGAATGAGGGAGAGTAGTGGAGAAGGACCGGAGCATTCCTGATATAACATGACTTGATTTCATTGTTGTTGTTGTTTTTTCTAAATTACCCAAAACGTACTATAAAACAATGTACCATTTAAATGAACCACACAAGAAAACAAAAAAACTATGTTCTCTATAGGGACAAAAAGCTATTTGTACATTTCTCAGACTATCCCTACATTCACTTTCAAATATCCTGGACTTTATAGGTTCAGTAAATATCAGAGGTTTTTATTCCTCAAATCCTCGAATTCACCAGACACGGTCAAAATGAATAATCTTTATCCATGCTTGAAAGAGGTTGCTGGCGTACACCTGACCTGAGGCATGGGAGAGGCATGCTGCTCATAATAATACGCCTGCGCCACCTGGTGTCGACAGAGGGGAATGGTGGCGCTTCTTATGACATCTTCCCATCACATGAGCTTTAATCGCTAAGAAACTTATCGGATTCTCTTCTTGTTCATTAAATGTTTAGTATGGATGGATGCACTGGTAAATTCCTATGGTCTCAGTCGTACAAATAAACACTCAGAAAAGAACAGTGCATTAGTCTACCGCACAGCTCTGTGCTGTGCCAGCGCGTCGCGCCTCCGCAGGGCTCGTTGTGATGCATGACGCATCGCGCTGGTTTTGACATTCACTGAGCTTCCCTCATTAAGCGCTCTCACCCGGCCCGCGGGTTGTCATCGAGGCATGGGGCGAACTGAAGGATCACCAGTCCGCCGAGCGGACAGAACACGGCTGAACTCTCTCAAAGGAGCAGCTGCTGTGACACAAGTGTTTATCCTGTCGAACGGATGAACAAACCGATACGTTCAGTGAAAGGTCCCACATTCCTCAGCCAGTGTCGACTAATCAAACGATGTGTCATGATGAAAGCATTTAGAAATTGACATTTAGATCAACGTTTAAAGTTTTAAAGTGTTGGTTATTTTAAAATGACCTTTGGTTCTGTGGGATTTTGGTAAATATATTACGTGTTTGATAATAGGCCTATTCTGTGATGAAAATGTCATTTTAAAGTCAACATCATAATATCAAAATTGCTCATCCTCATTTTATAATATCACAGTGTTTATTTTAAATGATTTATCAATGCATATCAATCATTATTTAATGCAGGAACATCTCTTCTCCTCTCTGATGACGTGGCTTTCTCACACAGTTCAGTTTTTTCTTTTACCTGCGCCTCATCCTTGGCGATCACATGACCCACTGAATTAACCTCCTTAAAGGAGTTGTTCACTTTTAAAAAAACGTTTGCTGATAATTTACTCACCCCCATGTCATCCAAGATGTCCATGTCTTTCTTTCTTTAGTCGAAAAGAAATTAAGGTTTTTGATGAAAACATTCCAGGATTTTTCTTCATAATGCACTTTACTGGGCACCAAACGGTTCAAGATCCAAAAGACAGTTTCAGTGCAAACTGCAAACTGTTCAAAGGGCTTTAAACGATTCCAGACGATGAATAAGGGTCTTATCAAGCGAAACGATAGCTCAATTTAAAAAAAAAATAACAAAGTTTAAGTTTTATAAGCTCAAATGGTCGCCTTGCTCTGTTCTGTGATGCACGTCGACTCTCCTGTTCGAACTCGTTCATCAAAATGAACGAATCTTTTTCAGAGTCAATTCATCCATTTCGTTCGTTGAATGAACCAAATGACTCGAAAAAAGATTCGTTCATTTTGATGAACGAGTTCGAACAGGAGAGTCACGAACACGCATCACAGAGCAAGGCGACCATTTGAGATTATAAAACTTAAACTTCGTTTTTTTTTTTTTTTAAATGAGCGATCATTTCGCTTGATAAGACCCTTATTCATCGTCTGGAATCGTTAAAAACCCTTTGAACAGTTTGCAGTTTGCACTGAAACTGTCTTTTGGACCTTGAAATGTTTGGTGCCCTGTAAAGTGCATTATATGGAGAAAACTCCTGGGATGACATGGGGGTGAGTAAATAATCAGCAAAAGTTTTTTTTTATTTTTTTTATGGGGGTTCATTAAGGTTTATTAAGGTTTAAGTATTACATTGTAAAATACAGGCATCCCATGATACCGGAAACATTGTCACATTATTTTTTATAATTCGATTTTCCCAGCCACATCAGATACCAATTTTTTACTGTCAATTTAAGGTTGGACATAAAATTGCTCAAAGTAAAAGAAAAAAAAAAACACCCTTATGTCACTATAAAAGTTCTGTAGCTGCAGACTTCAAATCCTGTTCCTACAGCGTCATATTTTTGTTAGATTAAAATGAGCTCTATATGCTAAGAAATCAAATACCCTAGAATATAACTAGGCCCAATCTACACACACTGGACAGTTACATTAGCACTAAAGTGTGGCAGTACATGCCTTCATTAGAATGGGCATGCTGAATATTTCTACTCATTCCTCTGACACTGAATACACACACAAGTTCATGAATTTCTGTTCAGATGCCAGACTATGCACACGGACTGAAATGCAAACAGACAGAGTAGACACATGAGAAAAGATTCAAGGTCTGACTTTTCTTTGTGGAGCTGGCCACTGGTCAGAGGATGTGCGAAATAAACACTCCACTGAGAGATGGCATTGTGACCTGCTGCAAGGGGAATAAGGTCATGTTATCAATGTGAAATGTAAACACATCTACACAAGGCTATATTTGAGCATTTCGCTGTATGTGTGTGTGCCAAATCACAGCATTTTTTTAGCATACATGTTACATAATTACTATGATGAGTCCTTGACCCTGTTCTTCAGGGCTGTGGTGTGGAGAAACAAATTAAAAACAAAATGTTTTACACATTTCTGATAGAACTAAATTCCTACACGTCTGTGCGGCCCTGCTGAGCAAACAAGTGTTGAAATGAATCAGCTTCTGCAGCTGAGACTTTACACACGCTGAGAGAACAGACTTCCACAATAATCTGATTACTCATCCCTCATGTGATTAGCCTCCAGAAGTTCTTGAAGATTCCCAGTGCCCTAGTGTTAACTAGTGCACACGTTAACACATGTAGCTTGATCCATTCATGCCCAAATACCAAATCTCTTTCTCTCACAGCTTCTCTCAAGCAATTAACTCTCTGGTGCTCCTCATTTGGGGGTCACACTTGTGGTCTTCGCAGTCAAATGTGACAGAACCCCTGAAATGTGCATATTTCTCTGCGTCGTGGCTGATTTGTAGATTGTACACACACATTTTTTCCCTATTCCCATTCATTTTGGCGGTACAGAATCCAATAGCACAAGTGTTTTTATACCAAGTGCCATAAAAGTCACCAAGTTTCGTACCATTCCGATGCAGCTAAGATTTTTACAAATTCAAAATGTCACATTTTTCAGGGACTGAAGAGCACTTAGAACATTCCTAACTTTTTGAAACAAAATTACTCCTTAACAAAAACAAAAAGCATTTTGATTTTGGAATTTAAAGTTGGCATAGTATTTTCTTCCCTTTCAAGATTTCATGAAACGGCACCTTGAACAGGAAAAAGTGGATTTAATTTTGTCTTGGAAACGTTGGATTTTTGTGGATTGCTATTGGTCGAGCTCAAATGACTGACAGGTTGCCCCGCCCTCTCGCCAGTAAACATGTAAACAAGTAGGGTTAAGTTCTTTTGATAAAGATTATGAGGCCACGGGAATTTTTTAATAATAATACAAAAAATATGTACACAAATAAATAATTTATAATTAATAGGCTAATTAATAAGAATTGTCCATTTTGATTTCATGGTGAGTTAGTTTAAATCAAGATAGCCTCAAAACAGAAATGCTACCTCTCTCTCTCTCTCTCTCTCTCTCTCTCTCTCTCTCTCTCTCTCACACACACACACACACACACACACACACAAACGCACGCACGCACACAGCACAGGAAACAGATTTGTTGATGTCACAGCACTGGGCAAGTGGGCATGTCCATCTGACAACACTAGAGGATTAACAACACTTGTCTTTGCATTCACTCTGATTCTTTACTCAGTTAACGTTAGTCCTTCTATTATTTAGGAACAGCGGGTGTCTGAGGAAACCCTGACAAAAGATTGTGGTAAGGACGATAAAGGTAAGGGCATAAATAAGATACAGGTGCTATCACTGCCATACATTGTGAAATTGTGTCCAAGCGCTGAATAGCCTACTTGCGTGCACATCGGCTAGTACTTAAGTTAATCCTGTTTGTAATGTAACAAACCCATTTAAACTGTAGCGAATGCAGTGTAAATTCCATTTTGTGAACTTTTCGAATAAAATATGAGTAAACATTTCTGATATGGGGTAAATATATGCTTCGGAGTGAATTTTACAGAGCGTTGGCTGGCCGTGTTTGGTTAATGCACACCTGCTGCACGTGCGTTTGGCGATTAGTTCTCATGGGAAATTGATGTGTATTACTCCGCTCTGCCTTGATGATCAGCGGCAGGGAGGCGTGAAGGAACACTCACGCCCAGTTATAATAAAACTAAAGCTTCAACTTAGTGAACGAGCACCAAACACACCCAAAGGCGTTGGCTGACTAACATTATTTTTAATTTTCGTCACTTTCGAGATGGGTGAATTTGATTAATTTAACTGTTTTTTTGTTTTACTCTCCAGGCGGGAATTTGCAATCAGTTGTGATTCGGACGTCATTTTGTTTGTGAGGGCAAGTTGAAGTTTCACAAACAGGGCCATAAAAGCAATTTTTCAACAGTTATCAAGGTTTTGTACGTGTTGGTCTGCACTTTAAAACATTGGTTTGTGTTCTTTCGTTATTTTAGAACATTAATTCGTAATATAAAATCTAATATAATAATAATACAATATAGTCACTTTTGATCAATTTAATGCATCCTTGCTGAATTAACAATATGAATTCCTTTTTTTTAACTTACTGACCACAAAGTTTTGAACGGTAGTGTAAGTATTTGCTTGTCTGCTGTTTTGTAGTTTGTGAGTAAATTGTTGGACACAGCTGATTGCGTTTTAATAAAGTAAATAATTCTATAAATTTCTAAAGTTGGATATTATTTGGAGAGTGCTTAAAGACAATTAATGTGTTAAAAATAACAAAGTAAGTACCTAGTTTTAAAGTTCAAGCAAATTCGAGATATCACATATTTATTGCTGTAAAGAACATGGGATTTGTGCTTTTTCTGCTTTTAAAAAGGTAAAGCAACTACAGTAAAATCTGTTTCCGGTTTACAGTTGATGGAACACTCCTGGAAATTCCCCCTGCACAGCCCTAGCTGAGACACAGAGGGGCTTTTTTCACACAGGTTGGTGATGTGATTCATTAAAAAGCATTCTGTCATGAGTATGTAACAGTGGATGCCATAAATGCCTCTCTTCCAAAGAGAACTACCACTAGAAAGGCAAATCCTTGAGTGGTTGTATCTGGATGGGTTTTCTCTCATAATTTCTAATTGAAAAAAATAATGTAGGGTGTTCTCCGAATGACCTAGCGATTTCTTTTTCTGCTTCATCAATAGGACAACCCAAAATCTACAGCATCACCTGTCTGTCCTTCATACTACCTACAGCACACACCCATGGATCCCCAAGAAGATCTCATAGACCGGGACATCCCTCTGACTGTACTGCTCCCAGGAGGACAGGAGACCACAGCCACAGTGCATGGCAGGTGAGCGAGAAGGAGAAAGTAAAGGTGAAAGGTTCACCAGTCCTTTCATTGGAATGAATGTCTGGTCATATTTAAATCCAGCTGTATGTGTTTGTGCTTGCAGTAAACCTGTTATGGATGTTCTGGTGGCGTTGTGTGCTCAACACCACCTCGTTCCATCGGATCATGTCATCAAGCTTTTCTCCACAAATCAAAACTACATCAATTTCAAACCCAACTCCATGATTGGCTCTCTTGAGTTTGAAAGAGTTGTCCTGCAATCCAAAGAAAGTGATGCTAACAAGAAAAAACCTCATATTCCTGTGGTAAGTCTGATCGAAAGCCATGATTTGTGGAGCGCAGTAGAGAATCGTGCATATTTTGACAGAGGGTCTGTCTTCATTGCTGAAAAATCCAGCATTGCTGGTCACCGAAAATAGGGTGTGTTTTACATTCTGGATAAGCTATATACTGTACCAGTCTGGACCAACATTGAATTTGTGCTGGATTTTTCAGCAGGGTTGTCTTATGTCACATTAGACCTGTCATAAAAAATTTTAAGTTGAAAATTGATTTTTCCAGGCAACAGTTCGTCTTCTGATAAACTACAAGATGTCCTTTAAGGCAGTAGCACGGGTCAATCCTTCAGTGCCGCTGATTGAGTTAATGCCCACCGTGTGTGAGAAGTGCGAGTTCAACCCTGATGCCACAGTCTTACTAAAGACATACAAATCAGAGGAAACCCTGGATCTCACCAAAACACTGAATGACTATGGAATCAGGGAGCTGTATGCCAAGGAAATGAAAGGTCAGCAAAAAAGGAAAAATAGGGTGTACAAGCACTGTAGTGTAATTATGTAACACTGTTGCATACTATGTACTCAAAAGCTTTTTTGTTGCGTATTAAAGTAATATTAATCTTTTGGAGTTGTGTGATATTTTTTTCTTCTTACAGTGGAACCAGCGACTCCTCCTGTTGATCCTGTATCAACTCATAAAGGTACCAGAAATAGAAATAAAGTCGCAGTTGCGAGAGAATTAAAGTCGCAGTTGCGAGAGAAATAGTCGCAGTTGCGAGAGAAATAGTCGCAGTTGCGAGAGAAATAAAGTCGCAGTTGCGAGAGAAATAAAGTCGCAGTTGCGAGAGAAATAAAGTCGCAGTTGCGAGAGAAATAAAGTCGCAGTTGCGAGAGAAATAGTTGCATTTGCTAGAAAAATAAAGTCGCAGTTGCGAGAGAAATAGTGTCGCAGTTGCGAGAGAAATAAAGTCGCAGTTGCGGAAAAAAAAATTTTTGGTCTCAGAATTGCATGTTTATCTCGCAATTCTGACTTCATAACATGAAATTGCGACTTTATACCACACAATTCTAACTTTATATCATCCAATTGCGTGTCAAGTCAGAAGTGTGAGATATAAAGTGTTTTTTTTCCTTAGAAATGGACTTTATAACTCGCAATTGCAAGTTTATGGACTTTGAAACTCGCAATTGTGAGATGAAGAAGTCGCAATTATCTTTTAAAATGTTTTATTCTGTGGCTTAAACAAGCTTCCATATAAAAAAAGCTAATTTTGTAGCACAAAAATTTTATATATCTCTTTAATATAGCACTGAACAAACCATTTCTGCACTGCTCAGATTTGTCCACAAAAGTATATGTTTGATCTATGAGGCTCTTTTGTGTGTGTCCAGGTGGTGTCAAAGAAAAGAGCATCAGAGAGAAGGAAAACAAAGGTTTCTTTGGTTTATTC
The DNA here is from genome assembly GCF_016745375.1 of Pimephales promelas. Next base: position 5,319,552 of record NW_024121355.1, on the reverse strand, counting down.
AAGAAGAGCAAGAAAACACATGAGCAGGTTTGTACACCTGTCAGTCTGTCTGGTTTAGCAGTCTGTGCAACCTGCTGGTTGTCGTATTCAGGAAACGATGGGGGGATGGGGGGTATCATAACTGAACTGTAACACTGTGAAACACTTGCGCAGGTCCACCCATCTGTCTCTGCATCTGTTTATCTTTCAGTTTAGCCTTTGCATCTGCTTATCTGGGAATGCAATTTGCATATTGAAAGTAATTTCAAATTCTTGCTCTTATGTTTTATTTATTTCTTCTTCAGGCTGTGACTGACTGTGCTTCAACATCTCTTGAACTGAACGGCCAATGTTCGGTCAGGGTGAATGGTCATAACGGCTGCTCGACCTTACCAATGGTCCCTGCCGACATGGCAAAGAAGAGACCCGCACCAAAGCCTCCTATGACGGCGTCCCAGAGTGTCGCCTGTGGACTTCACACCAGAGACTTTTCTGACCTATCAGAAAGTGACCCTGCTGGAAAACAGGTGTGAATGCTTTGAGCATCTCCAGTCCAAACCTGAATTAGCTTGTGTGTTATTAATTTGCTGATGTAGCAATTAAATGGAGGGTTAAACTACACTGTTAGCATTTAAATTGTTTTGATTTTATTTTTTTAAAACTTTAATCCTTTTAACTTCAGCCCTGTTAAATTGAGTTGTATTATTGGTCCTCCAGTATTCATATTAGCATGCATTAATGTTATTTTTAGTAAAATAAAATAGCATTTGTATGTTTCTGTGGCATGTTCTTAAATTTTTGTGCAGTATGTATCAGGGTTATTATCATTAACTAAATCTTAAAAAAAATGAATAAAATAAAAATATTAGATGGAAAAACCTAAAAATAAACTAAGATTAGACGTGTTGGCTTGGTAACTAACTGAAAAGTTCAAGCACTAAAATTACTAACTGGAAATACATAAATAAATCTGAACTAAATCTAAAACTGAAATAAAAAATAAATTGAACCTAAATAGTAGTATTAAAAAATAATAGGAATAAAAATGACAAAAGCACATACAGTAACACTTTCAAAAAATAAAATAACAAGAGCTTATTAAAAATATTCATATATAATATAATAGTGTACAAATTATAATACAAATGAACAGAAACTCATTAATTGGAAACTCATGAATTAATTCCAAACGTAACCTCTGTGCTTTGCTTTGCTCAGGATCTGCTCAGTCCCATTTCTTCCACTGAGTCCACCCTTAAAAGGACTAAACGGAGAGCTCCGCCCCCACCGGGTTATGGCCCCGCCCCATCCAATTCAGATAACAAAGGTATGTATTCATTTTTATATAATTTTATATCTTATATAAAATTCAGACTATAGAAGTTATTTTAACTTCTGGCAGGTCACGTTAGTCAAGCTATCTCTCATAGGCGTCGCCCAGTCAGGATTTGGCATTCTGATTCCCCCTTGAATCAGACTGAATTTTCAAATTAGGTTGTACGTTAAAAAAGGGGGGGTTATCGCTGCTCTCCCTGCTCTTGTCCATGTTAGGCTGCATGTATGTGCATCAGAGTTCTCGCCCAGAACAGAAACACACTGCCAATCCAAGTATGCTAATTTTCAATCGTATTGGACTAAAGTGGTCCTGACGGAAGTTGCAGTTTTCTGTGTTAATGCATTTGTGAATACTTGTGTGCCTGCTAGTGCTAGTTTCCTAGACACATACTGTATGCTATAAAATATCTGCATAAATTCTTGCACTGCTCTGCTGCACTCCATTATGCAGGATATTATGCTAAGATGACAAAGTTTTACATTTTCAGTCTGGTCTGCCATGTCAGTGTCAAAATGATTGAGATGGCCAATCGAATGACTATAGAGATGTCAAATTACTACTGTTTTTTTCCTCAAATGGCCATTTTGAATTGAAAATAAGCTATCATGATTCATGTAATTCCTAACTGAGTGTGACGAGACAAGAAACGTTTTATGCTAGACAAACAAAAGAAAGTATATGTGTTCATATTTTAATACTTTTAAAGGATTATTTGCAAATGGGTCAAAATAGTCCCCTGCCCCTAATGTTCAAGACATGGGCTGCATCCAAAATCACATACTTCCCTACTGTGTAATAGGTGAAAAACAGTATGTGACAAAAGAAGTATGTCTGAATTCACAGTACTCATAAGTACACAGTACTTTCTACTTCCGGCGAGATTCAAAAGTGAGTAAGATGGACACTTTACTATCCCATGAGGCAATGGGAGAGGATTTATGAATGCCTGTGAATAGTGGGTCACATGGTAACGATAACATGCCGAATTTAGTAAATCCAGGTTACATTCATACTATATAGAACATGCTTTTTTAGCGACCGTGAAGTACAGTATTTACTTATTTTGATTTCGGACGCAAAGGGATAGTTCACTTTGAAATTAATTTTTGATATGTTTTAGCTTACCTCAAGGGGATCCAATATGTAGGTGTCTTTGTTTCCAAAGTATTTTCAATTTTGATATTTTTAAGCCATTCAGTCAGTCATATAATGGAGTTTTAGGGGGTCCACCTCAAAGAGCATGCACAGAGAAGTCCAGATTAAACATGATTTAATGTCTCGTAAATGTAAATACTTGTACACATTGATGGCCTAAGACACGAAACAGACCGAAGCGCCTGTGCCTTCAGATCACTTGGACGTGGCTGTGGTTACAAGAGGTAAAACGATATAAATACTGTTCGTTTTCTCACAAACCGCTCGTTTCGTGTCTTAGGCCATCAATGTGTACTTACATTTACGAGTCATTAAATCATGTTTAATTTTGACTTCTCTGAGCATGCTCTTTGAGGTGAACCCCATAGACCTCCATTATATGACTGACAGACAAGAACGGTTTGACCTAAAAATATCAAAATTGAAAATACTGTGGAAACAAAGACACCTACATCTTGGATGCCCTTGAGGTAAGCTAAAACATATCAAAAATTAATTTCAAAGTGAACTATCCCATTTTTTTTGTTTGTTTGCTTTCCCACAACTGTTGGATTAATTATTTGCTCTTGTTTTACACTGTCCTACCAGGAGGGGGCGCCTAGCAGGCAGCACATCCTTTCCTCCTCTTCTCCTCCATGCTTGCTTCTCTGTTCCTGCTCTCGTCGGTGATGGGCTTATTTTCCTCTGTTTTTACATAGCCTTTTGTCTTATGCACTGTCTTGTCTGTTGTTTAAACCGGTTCCCTTTTTTAATATCACTCTCTGGCTTAGACCGTATAAAGGTTGAAATGTAATGTGATGTGTTTAGCAGGAAAATCTGTTGTGCTTTCTTACAATAATTGTGCCTTAATTCAGGGAGGTGTACGGCTGCTCAGTTAGACACCGCAACTAAAGATGGTTGTAATCAGTCTTTGGTATTTTTATCCATATAATTGCATTCAGCTTTATTAAATGTCAATCATGTCGATGTCTTTTTTAAGATGTTAGGTCAAAAGGGATGCTTTTAAGAGTTTCTTAAATTATTCACATCAGCCACAAATATTTTTCTTTTTTTTAATTAAAGCTGTTTTGTTTGTTTTTGTTTTTTGCTTTTAATTAGAATCATTTTAATGTCATATTTGTCTTTTAATTTTGTGTGTGCTTGTCTTTTGTGTTCTTCATATTTATTAAGTTGTTTGTTTTTTGTCTTTTGCCAAATTAACTTTTGAAATTCAATTTGCTAATACCCATTCATATTTGAATAAATAAAAAATATATACTGTACACTTTGCTGTTTGTTGGTGCTGTATTAAGAGGTGGTTTTTCACAGATAAACACGACACACTCGTGAAAACATTTGTGTCTTTGTCATAACACTTTGTTTCGCTTCAGTAGATGAAGCTCAAGCGGACATCAAGCGTTCAGACAAACACAGAGCTCGCATAGCTGACCAGTGCCCTGCAATCACTAAAGTTATGAGCGAACTTGCGCAATCTCTGAAGACACGGCGACAGAGAATGCTGTCTTCAGAAAAGTATGTTCATGATTTGCACTTCCTTAGAAATGTATAAATTGTCTGGATGGTTTGTGTGAGTGTTTCAGTCAGATAATATCAGCCAGGAAACCATTTCACAAAAGTTATTATTTTTCTAAAATTGAATATCTTCCTATTCAATTTCCTCTAGTTCCCCTATATCCCAGAATCAACCAGCAGAAGATGCGTCTACGGGTTTGTTTTCGGAGCATCACACCCCTGAGGCTGAGCTTAAGGCACTTCCTGGCTGTCAGCTGCTGAGGAGCCCCTTTGAGAGCGAGGGTTTGACCACTTTCACCGTGGTTCCCTTGAGACGTCAACAGAGCAGGCGGTGCTTAGATCTGCCACTGGCATTACAGTCATCCGCTGCTACTAAAGACCTGAGTCCTGGAGACCCGGATGCCATTGAGACCCACACCACAGAGCTTTTGGAGAAACCCCCATCTGAACTTTTCAGGGATGAGGGCAAGGGTTCAGACAAAAGTGAGCCCTTATCAGGGGTTATACATTTACAGCACCTGGAGAAAGAGAATCAAGCTTGCAAGGACATTGAGAGTGAGAATTTGGAGCTGAAATATGATGAGGACCAATGTATTCATGAGAGCTTAGAATCACTACAAAGGGGACTAAATAATCCAGAACATTTAGATCATAAAATGAATAATCTAGAACTAAGAGACCGTTGGGTTTGGCCTTCGACACCAGCTAATGAACTTTCTGACAGGTCACCAATCAATCCAAATCTTGTTGAGCGAGAGGAGATGGAAGAACAGGCTTTGGTGGAGACTGAAGAAGAGACGGACTGGGTAGAGCAGTACAAAGAGAGGAGAAGGAAGTTTCTAGATGGTGATAATGATGGAATGAAACTATTTGATGTTTGGGGAAGGATTCAAAGAGGATGCACTAACTTGCAAGAAGAGAACACCATGCAAGAAATGGGTTTTCCCTCACCACCGCCACCTGTCTACTGGGATGAGAAGAGCGGCGACTACAAAGAGGAGCCCGAAATACAGTCCTGTGACGACCAATGGTCAAACTTTGATCTAAGTGCTAACTCAAAGCCCGAATATGTGCCTTACCAGATCTACCCCGAACCAAGAGCCCACTCTACACAAACTAACCCTAATGCGGACACCCCTGGTGCTGAAAACAATTGCAACTTTACTCCAGAACCTCATAAATCCTTGAAATCACATTCAAGCTTTGACCCTTGCTCTCCAGCAGTGTCGCTTTTTGCCTTGGCTGTATTTCAGAAGGCTAATCGTTCCAAACTAGGGCTGGATCCCACCTGCTCCTGAAGACGGGAGCTGTCCACGCAGACACAGTGAGTAAAATGACTCGCTGAAATATTAATAGAAGGTTCTTAATATTAATGAAATCATATACATTTATATGTTGTGAATGGTTAAAGTAATTGCTAAATTACATTCCACATTCAAATGTCAACCAACTTGATGACCCTCACATGTTTGATGGAACTTATTGGGCCAAAACATACAGTATACTGTTGCAAAGTTTGGGGTCAGTACATTTTTTTACAATTTTATTCAGCAAGTTATGTATTGTACAGCAATGATGTATTCAGATGTATGAAATTGATCAATGGTAGGCTATATAAAGACCTTAATAATATTAAAAAAGTTTCTATTAAAAAAAAACTGTTCTTTTTTTCAAAGAATCCTGAAAAAAAGTTCATTTAAAAATATATTGACTAAATATCGAGCATCAAAATTGTTTTTAACTGTGATGATTAGAAATGTATCTTAAGCACGGCAGCAAATTAGATTTATTTTTGAAGTAAAATGCAAAAAAAAAATTAATTGCGTTTTAAAATGTATTCAAAAAGAAAACAGTTATTTTAAATTGTAATGATATTTCACAATATTACTGTTAATTTGATTTTAAAAAATGCAGCCTTCATAATGACTCGCATAAAAGACTCTCAAAAACATTAAAAAAATGTTACCAACCATAAAGTTTGGAACAGTGTTGATCTTTTTCATCGGTCAGGAAACTAACAGAATTAAAAGGATGTATAGGCCTCTTTCAAATGTATTGGTTAGCTCATTGTCATAAGGGCAAGGTGTGTCTGGGTAAGGAAATGAAGAGTGTGCGTGTAATGTAAATGACGTCTGACAATCATAATAGTCTCTGTTTATTTAATGGGGATCTTCCTTCCTCTAAGCATGTTTTATGTGTGTTGCACATGTGTGTTTATAGTTATTGATGCATTCTTTCATGCATTCCAGAGTTCACAGCCCGAGCATGTTTTCTACACTGCCGTTCGAAAGTTTAGGGTCGGTTAGATTTTTTTTATTATTATTATTATTATTATTTTTTTTTTTAAAGAAGTCTCTTATCCTCACCCAGGCTGCATTTTTTTAATCAAAATGTTTTAGATATTGACCAAATTTCATGATTACAGTTTCATGGTGAGATTTAAGTTGGTTAATTGATGAGATTAATCACAATTATTTTCTTTTGTCTAATTAGACTAAGTTTATATCCAACTTCCAGAGATATGTGACTTGCTATGATGTCTTTTCCCCCAGATATTTGATGGTTAATGTATTGACTAACATGAACATACCATGAGGAATACATTTGTGACTGTGTTTGTTAATATTTGTTAATGTTAGTTAATACAAATACAGCTGATCATGTTAGTTCACAGTGCATTAACTAATGTTAACAAGATGTGTGAAATTAACATTAACAAAGATTAACAAATGCTGAAGAAATATTGTTCATTCTTAGTTAATGTTTACTAATGTATCCAACTTGCAGAAAGATGACTTACTATGATGTCTTTTTTCCCTCAGATAATTTATTGTCATTCTGAATATGGGAGTGTTCATTTGGCTTAAATGAGGAAGAGGTTTTCATCATCAGAATGAAGAGCAGGACACAGTCCTGATATTTAAACTCCTCATTTATCTTATCTGATTATTTGATTCTATGTTTCAATCATTATGGATATTTTGGTTGGATGAGGAAAAACTGTTTGAACACTTAATCTGAGTTTTCCTGTTCTGTCAACTGATTTTCACATGTCCTGAGAATGCTTTCAGAAAGGGTGATATTCATATGTATATATTGTGTATAAAAATGAAGGCTCTTATTCTGTGTTAAATTCTTATATCATTTTTTTTAAAGAAATTAGTCGTGAGAAACTTGCCTGGATACTATTTTCTACATTTTGTCTTTTGTATTTTTGAGCACAAGTAAATAAAATCTGCTCGTAAAAATTCACAGGCAAAGTATGATTCATCATTCTGTGTATTTTTGGCAGAATATAAAGTATTTAGTAGGGAACAAAAAAATTGTCTGATATTCCTATGTATAAATATAGATTCTACTAGCATATCTGATAAGGCCCTTAAAAATATTCTTGTTTGCCGTAACCCGACCGACCCTGTCAATTTAGGGCCGACCCAATTTTTTATTTTTTTTCCCTTTTAGTCCGACCGACTTGCCGGTTGTAACTTGCGTTCAGACCGACCGATTTTTTTTTTTCTCTTCAAACGACTAATTCAAATTCCATAAAATGATATTTTAGTTAGTATTGTGAAAGTTGCTTATGTCTACAAACGTAGGCTACGTTCTTTCTTTTAAATAAAAACCCGTGGCGTCATAGTCATCTGATTATGTTTACACGATTGGTTTACCCGTGTCACACTGTCTATAAGGCTTATACGTTCGCTTCGTTTCATTCAGTGTTCCCGCTTGGTAAACCCGGTATTAAATGGGCTGAATATCATCCATTTCTATATATAATAATAATATTAAACAATTTGTCTGATGCAATTTTGCTATTCCCAGTCCAGAAGAGAGAGAGCGATCTCTCACCCGGAGCCACAGCGCGAACAACATGACAGCCCTGCTTAATGAGTGACAATGAGGACAGAATGGTTACCTACACTTTAGATCTGGGATATTATTCTAATTGTATTTTAGATTTCCGCTTTCAAAGATTATAAAAAGATATTTGAGATGAAACCATTACAGACGCATTCTGTCTAGCGCAACTTCCTTCCCTTCACAGCGTTGCGCTGTCATTTCTTCCTAAAACCCAAACGTACCGTCAGAATCGGCACGATCGGTAATTGTTGTAAAATGCAGTCTGTACTGTTGCTAAACTGCGTACGGGTTCAATCATTAAAAGAGCTATTAAAAGCACAAAAGTCTGCGCAAGAGACGCTGTTCACAAGGTGATGCGTGCTCCGAAATGCACTGCAACGGGACAAGAAAAGTAGGCTATAGCCTCATTTTGGGCTTCATGTGTGCAGCTAAACTATCAAATATACATAAAATCTAAAATGACCTGCTCTGAGATTCATTTAAACACAGTTTATGTCTTAAATGGATGTGAATAGTTGGGAGGATATGGTGGTGCATCAGTCATCTGTTAGATCCGCACTTAAAGGGGCAGTAGTCTAATAAACATGTGACGATTGAGCCAGTAATGGGAATCAAACACAACAAAAGGCAGAGAAAAATCACTCGCAGCTCTTGAATTATTAACTTAAACTTTAATAAGCATTAATCTAACTATGATAAACCATGCAGTGTCATTTTACATTTGATTTACTAAATTAAATTTCTTTTCAGACAGCGCAACACACTTAACTGAAAAGTAGCTAATTTTAGACCTTTCTGAAATTAAAGCACTGTGTATATAGGCTAATTTGCTAATCTTTGTTTAATTGTATTCTTTGTTTCACCATGTGTTTGTACTTGTTTTTGCTTATATCTCATGTATTTGGGGAAAAAAAAGCCTGCACACTGCTGCATAACAAATACAGTAGATATTTATTCATTTTGTGACTGGCCTAAAAACGTAACCGGTTGTAGGTTGCAATAACACCTAGTGGTGGATGCACAGTTTGAAGACCCAGTCAGTGACGTCACAGTATGCAATTAAAAAAAAAAAAAAAAAAAAAATTCATGATCACCATGACCAAAATTTTGCTTTTTTTTTTACACTGAATCCTGGAAAAAAAAATATAGACCTACCTACCGACCCTTTTAAAAAAAAAAATTGCTGTTACTGCAAACCAAAATATTTTTAAGGATGGCCTAAGGAGCAGATGCTTAATAGTTTTAAAAAGCATTTTATTGCTTCTGGGTCCTTAGTGGAGTAGCCAACTCCTTTGCACTCAAACTATGATTTTGTCAGTGCAGAGGCTAGTTTTAAAAAGGAGGAGTTCACTTTTGTAAATATAAAGAGTTCTGATGTCCATAAAGCACTTAAATTGCTCGATATAAATAAATTACCAGGTCCTGCTAGTCTGGAATCTATCTATCTGAAATTAGCAGGTGATATTATTTCGACGCCTTTAACTTATTTTTTAATCTTTCATTAGATACTGGTGTTATTCCAGAAATCTGGAAATCAGCTTTTGTTCCGTTATTCCAACAATTCTAGACAATTATCGGCCAATTTCAAAGCTTTGTGTCCTAACAAAAATTTTAGAAAGTTTTATTAGTCACCTAATAAAGGCTCATATGACCTAATTAAGGTTTTTGATGAAAACATTCCAGGATTTTCTCCATGTCTCCAGCTTCAAAGGGCTTTAAACGACACCAGACGATGAATAAGGGTCTTATCAAGCGCAACATTCGGTCATTTAAAAACTAAATAAAAAAGTTTAAGTTTTATAAGCTCAAATGCTCGCCTTGCTCTGTTCTGTGATGAGCGTTCGTGACTCTCCTGTTCATCAAAATGAACAAATCTTATTTCGATTCGTGACTCGAAGGGTCCTTGATAAGACCCTTATTCATAGTCTGGTGTCGTTTAAAGCCCTTTGAAGCTGCACTGAAACTCTCATTTGGACCTTGAAATGTTTTTTTTTTTGTTTTTTTTTAAGTGAATTACTCCTTTAAAAGTTGACATTGTGGGAACAATGGATAAAAGTGATTATTGCGCTTCCCTTTTTATTGATTTATCAAAGGCTTTCGACACAGTTGATCATGGTATCTTGCTGCATATGTTGGTTTATCAAATCAAGCTATTTTCTGGTTTAAAAATTATTTAAGTGATAGAACTCAATGTGTTAAGGCTGAAGGTAAAAATTCACGACTACTGGAGATTGCAAATGGTGTCCCTCAAGGATCTGTGTTGGGGGCTCTTTTATTTACCATTTACATAAACAGTCTGGATTATGATATTCATTATTATACATTATTATACTAATTTTCATTTTTATACAGACAACACTGTTATGTATTGTGGTGCTCCTTCTAAACGGCAAGCCTTGGTCAAGCTTCAAGTGGCTTTTGATATTATTCAGTCACGGCTTCATACATTAAAACTTGCTCTGAATGTTGACAAAACCAAAATTAAGTTGTTTTCAAGTTCAAAAAAGGTGGTAGACAATACTATTCCTATCCAGACTTTATGAGGTAATGTGATTGAGTTAGTAAAAAAAGAGTATAAATATCTTGGCACCTCTATTCTTTGGATGCCGTCTATAGCGCTTTGAGATTTATAACAGATTGTAAACCTGTAGCCAGTAGCCTGGCCCTCTTTGTCCATTAGAAGGAAAATGCACCATTATTTATTTATTTATTTATAAGGCTATTCTGGGGTTGTTGCCTTTATATCTAAATTGTCTAATTCATAAAATAAGTATTTTTAAAGTATTCCCTCCGGTCTGAAAATTGTTTTACCCTCTCTGTTCCACTTGTAAGAACTGAATTGGGAAAAGTGGCTTACATGTATGCAGCTCCATTTGAATGGAATCGACTCCAAGCGGCATTGAAATAAAAAAAAACTGGTGCCTCTGGAACATTTCAAAACTATTATTCAGTCACTGGAAGAAGAGTCGATGTGCAACTGTTTGTTATTTTATATTTGTTTGTGGTTTTTAATTTTGTGACTTTGTTACTGTAACTGCTGTCCATTCTTGGCCAGGACATTCCTTTGAAAGAGATTTTTAATCTCAGAGCGACTATACTAGTTAAATAAAGGTCAAATAAAATAAATAAATAATTCAGATTTGGAGAACAATATCAAAGTCAGAGAGTGGGTGGTGATGTGTTGTTATTGTTAAACTCCAAATAGCACTATTATACTGTATGGCAGATGTCATCCAAAGCCATGCATAATGGAGAAATTCACGTAATCATTTACTAAAAATCTTGCTGGGCACTATAGCTCTTGCAAATTCAAACAGCAAAAACCATACAACTATTATGCTAAATTAAAGGGTTGTAAATGTTTTCTGTGTGCTAAGTGGATTGTTTGTTAGCTCATTGCTATAATGTAGCCCGTTCAACATTCTAGATGGCAGATGCTTTTGTCTACAGAATCTACTTATACTTACCCCTAGACATTGTCCCAGAGAGTAGGTCTAAAATACTTGAGAAAGCTGATAGCATTCCCATTTATGGCATTTGCTCATTTGTTTCATAAACTTGAAGTAGATTAGAAGTAGCTACATGACCTGGAGGCCGCCATCTTTATTCATTAAGAGATCACTCACTGTCGCACGATCTTTCAACCATGTTGACCCTATACCTACAGGAGAAAATTATTTCTAGGTGTAAAATGTTTGCTTGTAAACTCATTTAGAGTAACTGATGTTCACTAGGGGGCAGTATACCAATAGTGATAAGAGCTTGTGAACCGTGTATTGTGCACGTCAAACACGTTTTCCTTTCACTGATCCTAATGTAACTCTCATTTTTTAAATGATAAACACAAATTTCAGGAGAGCCTTTCAACCAGAGACACAATGTTGTTTTTAGAAAGGCCTACCATCCATTTTCTGCTACTAACATTTTTTTTCTGTGTGTCAAGACAAGTTTTATAGGCTTCATAAAATTGAAGGAAAAAGCTGTCGGCGTTGCTTTATTCTCTGGGCAGTCAAATACATTAAAAAGGATGAAGTTTATTTATCTTCCTGGCTTTTTTGTTTGAAGAGGACTCTCTCAAGGCCGCAACAGCTTGCAGAGTGGTTGCATCTCCACCTTTTAGACCTTCAGCCATTTCAGATTTTCCTCTTATTTCCAAGGCGTGTTTTCCTGCCCTCTGAGACACCTCTCCATGGTGGGTAAGAATGGTTTTCCAACAGACATGGCTGATTTAATAGGACCCTGCTAAGCACATTGAGGGGCTTTTCATCAAATTGGGCTATTGAAACCCACGTGTGGCCACAAACACTGTGGGTATATGTTTGCCATAGCCGATTGGGGGTTAGGTGGGCTTTATTGGTCATCTGACCTATGCATGTTTTCTATTTTATAAAGCTAGTTTGATCTATATGTGTGTAAGTATGCTGAGGGAACTGATTGAAATGCTCTCACATTAAAATATGCACCTTGTGCAAAGTCCACTGGTGGTGCATGAGATGGAGGAAGCGTCTAGTTCTCCCTGGTGGACTGGTGCCTTTCTCACCTCCCTCATCAGTATTCCGGCAAGTTTGTGGCGTGCATATTCTACTGGTCACTGAAGCCAGATCAGCGCTCCCCCAACCCCCGCGCAGCACAGACACGCACACTCATGAATACTGATCACCTAAAGCCCTAATTAACAATCAGAGCCAAACTTATTTACATAAAGTCTGTCTCAGATGGAACAGGCCTCAGATGAAGCTGTCAGACAGATATCTGCACTTAAAAATCCAGTGAAATCTGTTATACTTTGATGGGTCGCTGAGTTCACAGACAGCAACTTAAAAGTAACGGTTTTGGACTGTGGTATTAATAATTTAGTCCGTATAATATATCTTATCTCTGTGAAACAGTTGATAAGCCAAGTCAATAGGGTCCATCAACTGTTTGATTAACCATATTCTTCAAAATATCTTCTTTTGTGTTAAGTAGAAGAAAGAAATTCATGTTTGGAACAACATGAGGGGGAGTAAATGATGACAGAATCTTTTAATTTTTGGGTGAACTATCCATTTAAGGTGTGTTCGACTTCAAGCAGCAGACTGATCGGTGTATGACATCATACTGCGAGAGTGATTCGAAAGCATTCAAAGCTTTATTTGCGGTAATTATGTCTTTATCACGAGTGTTATGGCGGAGGAGTGAACACTAATTTTACAAATACAACTGTAATTCTGTCACAGAATGTAGTTTTAATTTTTTTAAGGCGAGAATGTAGTTGTTTAAACTTCAAATATGCGGTTTATTTATAAAGATAGCGAGAAATTTAAAATGTGTTTCTACGTTTTTGGAGATGTGAGCTCCATGGTGACAGTAGCCATTCAAAATGGCCTTAAAGGGATAGTTCATGTATGAAGGATGTAGGAGTATTGTCAGTTTAGACACCTCTCGCGATTCAAACAAGCAGGGCTTGGTAACAAACTGAAGCTCCTCCGACATTTTTCTTTAAAAACTGTCGTTTTAGTCTTCTAATTTGAGACTGGTGTTTTGTTTTGCTCTATCCTCTGTGCTTCCACGTTTGTCAATACGTTGTGCAATGGGTCAGGGGTTACTCTTTCACAGCAAAATCGATGCGTACAGCCGTCTGCCGGAAGCTAGTTAATTTAGTCGATAAAGTTGGATATTTTTCTTACACAAACACATCGATTCACTTCAGATGGAGGACTTTTATGATGGATAGATGCACTTTGATGGACTTCAAAACAGAAACAGCCATTCACTGCCATTATAAAGCTTATAACAGGAACTTTTTTATATATAAATCCGATTGTATTCATCTGAAAGAAGAATGTCCTAGACCTAGGATGATTTGAGTAAATTATGGGGTAATTAAAAAGGATGAAGGTAATCTGGTAAGACACAACCAAATTGATCAGAGTTGTCATTAGAAATCCCCATAACCATTGAGAGTATACTACACTGTTAGACATTTTATTGTATTTTTGCGGTAACTTACTGGCAGCACTATTGCCAGTAAGTTACTATAAGTTCCCCTTTACAGTAGCTTACCTGTAAATGTGTTTTACGGTATGATGCCCTTACTGCAATTTCATTTTACAGTAAGATGGCCTTACCGTGATTTAATTTTACAGTACGATGCCCTTACTGTAATTTCTTTTTACAGTATATTGCCATCACTGCACTTTTGTGTTTTTACAGAATGAAACAGTAAATTTACTTTATTTTTTACATGAATGCTATTGAATTTAATAAATTCCGCAAAAAGTGACATGAGTCCATGTACATCAGCATATTCTTTATTCACTGTCACAATCAATTACATCCATTTTATTAATTTATTGTGATGCAACATTATATGACAAATATGCTTTATTATCATGAATATGAGATTGACCTGAAGAATGAATGCCGTATCAGATGCAGGTAATCGCACTCACTCATCCGATCCCTTTCCCATAATACTCTACTCTACATAGTCTTTTTAACATTTAGCTTATAGCTTTGAAGGATTTTGGTTCTGGAAGTAATTTCTCCCATAAGGATTTCAAAAAAAAGTCTTTGTTAAAGCATTAAGTCATGAACAAAACTAACCAGCAACAAGGTAAATCATAACAATACAAACTTTGATTGGAAGGCAAAAAAAAAGTCTTTTGAAAATCAGACAAAAATATAAAAGACTGTGTAGCTTTAGTGAGGGAAATAACGTAGTTATGACTATACTATGGATCTTAGACCGAAGGATGACCGTCACCACAGTCTTAAGCCATTCTGCAAGTTCGCCTCATGACTTAAATAAACAATCTCAGATGACTGACCTCAAGTGGTTGGTTCCCTTTAAAACATCTGGATGAACCGAACACTTCCTCTTGCCTGGAATGCCTCAGTTCATCCAGAGTGAGTAGAAATGGTGATGGTTATCATAGATATAGTTACAGTCATAACTTAAGATCTATTTCGACCTCACTCAGACCGTCACCGCAGCCTTACCTTGAATGACTAGTGCCGTCAAGGTCACGAGGGATGGAAGCCTCTCCTTCTTTATACATCCCTGCTTAGCAGCCGAGAGCAGAATTGTGGAGCCAAGCGTACCTGGGTCCCCAACATTAACCCTGTAATACCCGAACACACGCCACTTGCTCGAGTAGTTATCTCAAGTGGAATGCGTTTTAGCATTGTTTATGGTTTTCCTGCCTCCTCCAGCTGACAAGAAAGAGGCTGAGGCCAAACCCAGCGGGTTGCCAGATCTGACCCTCCACTTGAGAGAGAAGGTCTACTCTGATAGGTAATAGCCAAGGATGGAGGAGAAGTGGGAACCAATGTTTCTTTGGCCATTTTGGGGCGATCAGTGGATTCTGCAGTTTGCCAGGTCCACCCATTTATGGCTTCACCTTGTAGCTCACAATAAGGCTGTCTTTAAAGGTTTAGAAGTTATCGTTAAAAATCAATTTCCCTATGGAGAAATGAATGGAGTTTTAACTTCTGGAACCCGACTGTTGGACTATATAACTTTTAACTTCAATGAAGCAACTCAGCGATCCTTCGTTAATGGTTCTAAAGTGGCATTTATGTCTGATTAGTAATGGAGGGTTGCGCTCAACTGTTAAACTGTCAACTTGAGATTTGAATCTGTGCAATAAGGAAGTAGTTCCACACACAAGAGGGTTTTTTAAGACAACCCATTGTTGTTTCATTTTATTGACACACTTATGCCTTCAAACTGTTGTATAAACGCAATAGTAGGCTAGTAGTCGTACAGCATATAGCTTTTAAGTATTATTTTACCCACCTGAAACTATATAAGCAGTTTTCATCTGAAGGTATGCCTGACCTTTCCGGCTGTACACAAATGTCAGTTAGGCTTTCAGGCACGGAGCTGAGTTTCTCTTTAACATTGCCTCCCACAATCTCTGACATTTCCTCTGATGTCACCACATTCTAACCCCCACAATGCAGTGCGGATGATCTCTCCTCCCTGCCCTTACCCAGACAGACAGAGAGAAAAGACAAACAGACAGATACTATATTTAGTCTAGAAATGGACAATAGAACCAAGCAAATGTAATCACAACATTTCCAGCCTCAACTTTTTCATTTTTAGTCCTGTTTTCTTCAACTATATAAATCGTTGCTGGTTGTCTGTGTTCTTTTCTTTATTGAATTATTTGCATTTTGCTTATACGGCTTTCAGATGTGTCAGTGCATTTGAAATGAAAACTGGCCCTTTTTTAATGAAATGTAATTAAAACATCTCTAAATGTCAAGGTGCTCTTTCTTTTCTCAGTCTCTTTCAGTATTTATTCTGTCTGTTTTTCATTCTGTCAGATTATCTCTCTTTCATTTTCTCTGCCATTTGACACCAGGGTCATTAACATGTCACGGCTTCTCTGGCTAATATGCAGAAATATTCATAATTTATGCTAAACTTGTGCCTTTTATGCGAAATGATAATCGGAGACGGACATGAGTGGCTCTGTAATTAGCAAACATAAGAAATGTGGATTAGAATGAGAGGATGTTGAGGTTGGTGAATAGGAACTTGACTTAACACTAAATGCATAGTTAATGTGTCTGAGATGTTGTTGTGAATTCTTTACTAACTGGGTTTAAGTATTAGCTACTGCTGTAGTTTATATTTACAGAGTGTATTATGTAGAATACTTAGTATGTGGGATTTAGGTAGTAGTACGCAATTTGGTTGGACGCTGTTTGAGCGGAAGTGACAGGGTTAAGTTGTGCATACAGCGCCGTCTGAGTATGACGCATTTTTCCAGCCGTGCAGTATTTCTGAGTGCAGGGAAAGTTCTTGACAAAGTAAGTTCATTTCCTGACTATATTTATAATATTGAATGTTTATTTTGTCGGGATTATCTTAAACATTAAGTATGTAAGCCGCGGGTGTTTCGCGATCTTTATGTATATTAGTTTGTCGCGTGAGACGCGTGTGACGCACGTGGAAGTGCCGATAGCTTTATGGCTAATCTGGATATTGTTGTGTATATATCTCGTTTAGTTACGTTTATGCATAAGATATTATACTTTAATAGTATGAGGACGCTGTATAATATACCTTAAGTTTTATATGCTCTGTTATCTTCTGTTTGCTTATTTCTGTTATGTTAAACTCACTGAGAGAGAACTGTTAAAGGTGTTTAATTGTTAATGTGCCATTTATCACAACTCTATGCGAGTATGTATGATTAGCATTTAGTTATTCATGTTTGTTTATTTGTTTATTGCAGAAACTACCTCAAAAGCATAGCTCATATGTTTTAATGGTGAAACCTGCACAGAAATAAAAGGTGGAAAATATCTGATGACTCTTACTCCTTGACCAGAGTACTGAAGCGGTTAAGCACAATAAAGAATCGGCATTCAGTGGGTCAATACCCAACAAATGGTCCTTCGAGCCGGAGCTTGATTGTTTCAGAATGGCGTCAGATGGCAAACCAGCATTACTTCCACATGCTGAGGCTCAAACAAGACAGTCACGTCGACGTCAAACCCCCAAGCGTCTTGAGGATTACATCCTTGACTTACATCACCGACCTGCCCTTTCCTCCAGTCCTGTGCATAGGGAGTCAGAGGAGCAGAGAGGAGCAGCAGCCGCAGTGTATACTAGTCAAGCAGGTGTAGCCTCCAGCCAAGGTGGACCTCGAGACACGCCCAGTCCAAATCGAGTGGACATACTAAGTATGGACTCATTGTCGAAACTTATGGAATCCATGAATGAGAAGGAGAAAGAGGAGACATGTGAAATAGACGATCTTCTCAGGAAACTAAATCGGCTTAAGAAACGTAAGCACCGTCGAAATGAGATGATGAACCACATTAAATCATTCTTGAGGGAAGAAGAGGAAAATGAGGACGATGAGTCAGAGCAGGACATTGCATCATCAGCACAGTCTTCTCCGATACATTCTAGTTCATCAAGCCCTCTACCTATACCTTCACATGGCACAGTGTCATATGTCATCAAACAGGCTGCTGTATGTTCATCAGTGGGAGAGTCACATAGGACAGGTGCTGTTCCTAGAGCAGAGGAAGAGAGTCGCAACCTTGGATTCACTCCAATTCATCCAAACCAATCAAAACCTACAGGCTTGTATTCTCCTATCTCCTCTGGTACAGTATCTTCAGTCTCTCATCAGTTCCTACCAATACCATCTGGGCCAGTATCATCACATTCTGCCAGATTTGTGCCCCATCACGATCAAACTGTAGCTAATATGACTGAACGGCCATTCCAGCCCCTTGGGCAGCAGCTGATTTCGCCAGTACCAGTTTATCAGCATCCTATGACACCTTACAGCTATCTCCCAGCACCAGATTCGCAGATACAGTCTGTGCATGCATCTACGTCATTCAGTCATGTCCCTCCTTATCAGAAAATGATGCCAACGTTACCCTCTCAAACCATGATTCCTGGTTTACTCTCCTCAGTGAACCCTGCTGCAGTTATCGCTCCTCCACAGTTGATAACAGCACAGACTGCAGCTCCATCGGGCGGTCATATACCCCAGAGAACATTGTATAGCCCCCCTAAACCTAAAATTCCAGACTTCACAAGTGACAGTGAAAGGGAATTTGCTAATATGAAGCTGGCATTGGACAATCTGCTTGAGCCTTACCCAGAACTAACAGAGAAATATAAATACCATGTCCTGTTGGAACATCTTAAGCTGCCTGAAGCTCAGATGATCGCGCAGTCTTGCCGGCATCACCTACATCCATATTCGGCAGCTATGCAGGCACTTCAACTACAGTATGGTCAGCCTCATCAATTGGCTCAGAGTGAGATAGCTGCCATCCTCACATCATCAGATGTTAAGCCCAATGATAGCCACAGCTTTCAGAGTTTTGCTTTGCGAGTTCACCTCCTGGTCAGCATGCTGCTATCACTAGAGGGACCCAGAGGGATGGAGCTTAATTGCTGCTCACATGTTGATCGCCTTCTCAGTAAGCTGCCAAAGTATCTGCGGGATGGATTCATCGAGTTCCTTCAACAACAGGGGAAGCTGAACTCCATAAGTCTTAACCCCTATAATTTGCAGGACTTCGCTGGGTGGCTACAAGTCAAAGCACAGCAGCAAAGACTGTCTATTCGGCTAGTACAGCGCTACCAGCTCGAGAAACTTCCAGGAGCCGGGAAGGAGAAACCTCCATATAAGTCAAGAGGATCAAGCCTAGCCGTTTATCACGGTGCATCCTCAGCTGAAGCTGTGCCTTCTACACGACCCAAAGAGTTCAAGCAGAAGAAACCATTCAAGGTACACTGCCTCTTTTGCAGCAGTAAAGAGCACTACATTACCCGCTGTGATGGCATCAAGGAGCAGTCGGTTGCTGATCTACAAAGATGGATTACAGATGGAAAGCGATGCTGGAGATGTGCACGATCACATTTACCTGAGATATGTAACCTTAAAAAGCCATGCAGTGACTGTGGTGGAATACATCTTCAGGTGCTACACCGGATAGCTTGTGAAGATCCGACAAACAGTACACCAAGCACATCGGAGAGTCGCATTTATCTCACCCCTGCTAGTGCGACCTGCAGAGTGCTTCTTAAAGTGGTTCCAGTGTTGCTACACAGCAAGTTCAAGTCAGTGGAGACTTATGCTGTACTGGATGACGGAGCGCAGAGAACCATGATCTTGCCAATAGCCATCCAGAGGCTTCAGTTAAAAGGTGAACCTGAAACTTTGGCTCTACGCACAGTAAGATCCGACATCACTCACCTTTCTGGGTCCAAAGTTAATCTGGAAATCTCTCCAAAGAGTGAACCAAAGAGGCGCTTCCCGATACTTGGGGCCTTCACAGCTTCGGGTCTTGACCTGGTAGAGCAATCATATCCAGTGCAGAGACTTCAGAAACAGTACGCTCACCTCAGAGAGCTCCCGTTACAGTCATTCCATAATGTGAGTCCATTGGTACTGATCGGATCAGACAATGTCCATCTTCTCACAGCGGATAAGCCAATCCGACAGGGTCCTAAAGGTGGTCCAGTTGCAGTACACACAGCTCTGGGGTGGGCACTACAAGGAGCGGAAGAGGGCATACCAAGCCACAACTCGGTACAGCAGTGTCTTTTCTTGTCGACTGCTTGTCCCAATGACTTGCTCTGTCGTAATGTTGAGAAGTTGTGGCAACTTGATGTCCTGCCTTATCGGAATGAGAGACTGGTGGTTCGATCCAAGGAAGATCAACAGGCAATTGAACTTCTTGAATGCCGAACGCAGAGGATTAAGGTGGAAGAAGTTCAACGTTATGCCACCCCGTTGCTCCGTAGACCTGGTGCTCCAAAACTCACAAGTCCGATGCAATCAGTTATGCCCAGTTTGAGGAGCACAGAGAGAAAACTTCAGAGAGACCCAGATAAAGCTGCTGTATACTCTGGTGAGATTAATAAACTCGTTAAGGCAGGTTATGTTACCATGCTCCAACCTGAAGAAGTTACTAAGTCAGAGGAAGCTTGGTACATTCCCCACCACCTGGTATGCCACAATGATAAGCCAAGGCTTGTCTTCAATTGCTCATTCAGGTATCAAGGTCTGTCTCTGAATGATCAGCTTCTGCCAGGGCCCACACTCGGCCCATCATTGCTGGGGGTCCTTTTGAGATTTAGACAGCACCACGTGGCTGTAAGTGCTGACATTCGGGGAATGTTCCATCAGGTTCGCCTGTTGCCTGAGGACAGACCTCTACTCCGCTTCATCTGGCGAGATTTACGCTGTGAGAACTGCCCAGACGTTTATGAATGGCAGGTCTTGCCGTTTGGTACAACCAGCAGCCCATGTTGTGCCATTTTCGCTGTGCAGCAGCATGCTCGAAATAACCAAGAGAGTTACCCAGGTGCTCTGCAAACAGTGCAACAGAGTTTTTATGTGGACAACTATCTGGCAAGTTTTCCCACCGCATCAGAGGCCAAGCTAACACTCAATCAACTGCGCAATCTCCTGTCAGAGGGTGGATTTGACCTCAGACAATGGGCCAGCAACCAGCCGTCAGTGATATCCCATCTACCCACTGAAGCAAGGTCTGTGGCTGCAGAACAATGGCTTGGTCAGAACAAAACTGATCCTTTGGAGCCAACTTTGGGTCTCAGGTGGAACTGTGCTCATGATACATTAGGATACCACTATCGTCCCATTGAACATGCTGCACTAACCATGAGAACAGCCTATCAAGTCCTGGCAAGTCAGTATGATCCCTTGGGGTTCATTGTGCCCTTCACCACACGAGCAAAGGTGCTCATTCAACAACTATGGTCGAAAAAAAGGGAATGGGATGACCCAAATTTACCTCCGGATCTTCATGCTGCCTGGAACACCTGGGAAAGTGAGTTGCAGCATCTTAGTGCCATACACATTCCTCGCTGTTACTCATCAGTTCCGAACGATGTAGAACGGAAGTATGATCTTCATGTGTTTTGTGATGCTTCCGAGAGGGCGTATGGAGCAGTGGCTTACTTGGTAGTGTGCGCAGAAGATGGCATTCATACTTCCTTTGTTATGGCTAGATCGAGAGTGGCACCTAAGAGGCAACAGTCCATACCTCGCTTGGAACTATGTGCAGCATTAGCAGGAGCACAGCTCGCAAAGCTCTTGAGAGATGAGTTCACTCTCACTATCCAGCAGACAACTCTCTGGACTGATTCTACAACTGTGTTGGAGTGGCTGCAGTCGGATTCTTGTAGATTCAAAGTCTTTGTCGGAACAAGGGTCTCAGAGATACAAGAGTTGACGGAGGGCAGAGATTGGCGGTATGTGGATACGCAGCAGAACCCAGCAGACGATATCACAAGAGGTAAACCACTCTTAAGTTTTACTGTGCCTGGGCGTTGGAGTCAGGGACCATCGTTTCTTAAACTGAACTCTGAACACTGGCCAAAGAGACCTGAGCAGGCAAGGTCAGAAGAGTTACCTGACCTAAAGAGTCCCACTATCTGCTGTCTAACTATCACGCAACCAGATCAAAACATCCCGCATGCCATTCAGTTCAACACATGGAAGGATTTAGTGGAGGCAACTCGACTATCATGTCAAAAGGCAACGGATGATTTAACGAACACCCAGCTCATTGATCATCGCGAAGCAGAATTGATTCTCTTGAGAGACTGTCAAGCTCAGAGCTTTCCTGAGGAAATAGCAGCACTTAAAACCCAAAGACTTATACCAAACCACAGTCGACTAAAGTGTCTTGCTCCAGAATGGGATCCAATGACTAATGTACTAAGAGTCGGAGGACGATTACGGAGACTGGAAAGCCCAAATGTTGAGCAAATTCATCCGATAGTGCTAGATCCGCAGCATCCAGCAACAAAGCTTCTCATTAAAAACTTCGACGAGCGCTTGTTGCACCCAGGTACAGAACGGGTGTATGCAGAAATACGGAGGCAATACTGGATCTTGCGGGGACGTCAAGCTATTAAGCACCACCAGCTTAACTGTTCTTCCTGTCAACGGTGGCGAGCTCAGCCAAAAGTGCCGCGAATGGCAGATTTACCACCGGAGCGGCTCAGGCTTCTCTGTCCCCCATTCTATTCTACAGGAGTGGACTGTTTTGGCCCGTATCATGTCAAAATTTGCAGAAGGATTGAGAAACGTTGGGGTGTCATTTTCAAATGTCTCACCACAAGAGCTGTCCACATAGAGCTTCTTAACTCCATGGATGTGGATGCTTTCTTGCTTGCTTTTCGGCGATTCATAGCCAGACGTGGAAGGCCAAAGGAGATCAGATCAGATTGTGGCACAAACTTTCGTGGCGCTGATCGAGAACTGCGGGAAGCCTTTGCAGCTATGGACTCCCAACTAAAGGAGCAGTTAGCCGAGTACCAGATCCTATTCAAGTTCAATCCGCCGAATGCTCCTCATTTTGGCGGTGTCTGGGAGCGAGAGGTCCGCTCCATCAAGACTGCTCTCCAAGTGGCAGTGGGAGGTCAGTCTATCTCTGAGGATGTCCTAACTACTGTCTTAGTAGAGGTGGAGGGCATTTTAAATTCAAAACCCCTCGGATACGTCTCAGCAGACGTTGCAGACCTCGACGCCATTACACCCAATCTTCTACTCATGGGGCGGCGGGATGCATCGCTTCCTCAAGTGGCATATGCCTCAGGAGCAATGGGGCGGCGTAGATGGCGCCATTGTCAGAATCTTGTGGACCAGTTCTGGACTCAATTTACAAGGAACTACTTGCCTACGCTCCAGACGCGCCAGAAATGGCACAAACCATCAGATGCTCTGACAGTAGGCTCAGTAGTCTTGATAGTTGATCCACAACTCCCCAGAGCTCAGTGGCCTATCGGTAAAGTGGAGAAGACTGTTGTTAGTGATGATGGATGTGTGAGAACAGCTGATGTTCTTGTTAAGGGTAAGGTGTACACCAGGCCGGTTGCTCGCCTTATTCAGTTGCCAGCCTTGGAGGACAACAAAGAACTTAAAGAATTCTCTTAAATTACACATTTGCTGCTCAAATGTGGGGGCGGCTGTTGTGAATTCTTTACTAACTGGGTTTAAGTATTAGCTACTGCTGTAGTTTATATTTACAGAGTGTATTATGTAGAATACTTAGTATGTGGGATTTAGGTAGTAGTACGCAATTTGGTTGGACGCTGTTTGAGCGGAAGTGACAGGGTTAAGTTGTGCATACAGCGCCGTCTGAGTATGACGCATTTTTCCAGCCGTGCAGTATTTCTGAGTGCAGGGAAAGTTCTTGACAAAGTAAGTTCATTTCCTGACTATATTTATAATATTGAATGTTTATTTTGTCGGGATTATCTTAAACATTAAGTATGTAAGCCGCGGGTGTTTCGCGATCTTTATGTATATTAGTTTGTCGCGTGAGACGCGTGTGACGCACGTGGAAGTGCCGATAGCTTTATGGCTAATCTGGATATTGTTGTGTATATATCTCGTTTAGTTACGTTTATGCATAAGATATTATACTTTAATAGTATGAGGACGCTGTATAATATACCTTAAGTTTTATATGCTCTGTTATCTTCTGTTTGCTTATTTCTGTTATGTTAAACTCACTGAGAGAGAACTGTTAAAGGTGTTTAATTGTTAATGTGCCATTTATCACAACTCTATGCGAGTATGTATGATTAGCATTTAGTTATTCATGTTTGTTTATTTGTTTATTGCAGAAACTACCTCAAAAGCATAGCTCATATGTTTTAATGGTGAAACCTGCACAGAAATAAAAGGTGGAAAATATCTGATGACTCTTACTCCTTGACCAGAGTACTGAAGCGGTTAAGCACAATAAAGAATCGGCATTCAGTGGGTCAATACCCAACAATGTCTTAATATGAATTATTATGCACATTATACAGTATATGCTTATAGTTTATTTAATATACAGCGACTGTTGAATTACTCATTCAAATGCATACACACATGTGCACTTCTGCAATTATAATGACCATCGCTTTATTCTTCCAGGCATGTTAGAGAGGAAGGACAAGAGATACAAATAAAATAATTACATTGCACTCAAAAAAGTGAACTAGGAAGGTTGCGCACTTTCATCATATATTTATATTAGCTTAATAATTGTGTTTTTTGACTTTTTTTTGTCTATGTAATTATGTCTCAACTTAACAGTACAAAATCCTTATGCGTTGTCTGAACACAAACCATTTATGTTAAGTAAAAAATGTCATACATCCAGAGGGTGGAAGTATAGTGCGAGCCAACTACCATTTTGCCCGAACTTAATTTGATTGTGTTCAATCTGCTTAAATATATGTACAATTTAAGTTTACTTAATCCGTTTGTGTTGGATTACAAGATTGATTTGTGTTGCATGCCATTAACTGAAACTGGGCGGTGCTTGTTAGTTCCCCGCATGCTTTGCATATGGTTGAATTAAGAGAGAATAAATGTTAAAATTAAGTGTTATTTTATCTTTTTTTGAGAAATTTAGAAAAGGCGAAGACTTGATAGTGTGTAATTGTGTTTAATGTAAAATTACATTGCAATTATTAGAACTATTTAAATTACAGTGGGTTACGATTGTGGAGAACAGGTTTGGTTGTTGACTGATTTAACTCCTTACTCTTTATATGGTGGAAGGAGCATGTAAAACTTAGCATTTAAGATGCTAATATGTGCTACTGCTAGCAAACAGCTAGCTATAGTCTAGGCTATTAATTTTATTATGTGTCACTAAATTAATTGAAGCCAATGTATAATATACAGATTTGTAAATCTCAAAAACATGTGTCTATGTTGGCAAGCACAAAAAAAGCATTTTGCAATTAATTTCATTGTTATCAAATATGCCATTAATTAAATATTACAGTAGCCCAAACAATCATGACCTTTTATATTACGACAACAATATTTTCTCACAGCTGTTTGTTTCCAATGACTGTAGCCATAGTTATAGTCCCATTCTGTTTAACAAAATCAGCGAATGTTGCTACAAACAAAATATATGACTTATATTTGTATTTTGTGAATTCCCAAAGGATGTTTAAATCCGCTAGCGTTTATAGTGTTATAGAGAGAAATAGAGAGAGAGAGAGAGACTGGACTCTCAGCTGGAGTCTGGTAGAGCGCATGCGCGGTAAGGGATGAAGCTTCTCCGCTTTTTTTCGGCAGCTGGCGTGAGGTTCTGGAATTCCAACATGGCAGTAGATGTGGTCAGTAATTCTGTGGTGGTCAGTCTCTCCAGCCCTGACTTGGAAGCATTCCAGAACATCACCGACTCGGAGTAACCGCCATCCGCCGCTCTCAGCAGCACGGCTGGACGCTTCGCCGTTCTCAGGCGCGGAACAGGTAATTCTTTCACTTTGTTTGCGTCCACCAGCTGTCCGTGTGTAGGCTACCGGAGAGAGAGAGAGAGGCCATGCCATGCACGGACAGCGCGCTCGGACACTCGGACACAGGCCCCAGAAAACAGCGCGCAGTTTTTGTTCGGCGTGGCTCTTAATAGCATTAAATTGTGATAGTTTGACTGAGCACAAGGTAAGAAGTTTTATTATTGGAGGAGAGTTCTTACGACAGCATTGATCCGTATGTGTGTGTCCAGGCGAGAGTGACAGAGACATTCTATCTGCACTATTGAATATTATCCTTATAAATCTCAATAGCTCTTATAGTTATATGTTCTGTTGTTTCCATTACAAGGGTATTCACAAGACAAGCATAATTAAATTCAATTTAAATAATATTTGATATAATATAACTGATTTACAGTTGGCTAATTGAATAAATAAATAGAAATAAATAATTTAAACCCTTATAAGCTAAGTTTAGTTAAGAAATAAATAGACAATCTACATTTAAATGGATTTTAAAGCACTTTTAAAAAAAATATATGTTTGCATTAAATGTTCATGTAAAAATGAATATAAAAAAGCCTTTATAAAGTAGCCTAAATGAAAAAAAGAGCGTTAAATATTCTGTTTTACATTTTGTTTAGAGGGTAAATCGGGAAGTTAATCAAATAAAGCCTAGCAATGACAATTAATGAGCATTGTTATAGCTAATGGTAAATTTACTTTCCTGCTGCATATTCATCTCTCAAATCTCTTTCTCCACAGTTGGGGTTCCTGTCCGCCCAACACTGTTTGCATGCGGTGTGTCATTCAACTTAACTGAAAAACTCTTTCTCTACAATACTCCTCCCTGTCTCTCTCCGTCACCTCGCTGATGTCAAGCAATATGATCAGCGGTGTATATGGTAGGTCATATCTGTTTTATTTGAAAATGCATGCAAATCTCTTGTAGATGATGTCAAATTCTTTAGGCTATTGTTAGTCAGTGCCAATCATATGCATGCATTAGTATTTTGACTAGGCTATTTGCTTTTTGCCTTCGTTAGATAGGATAGCGGAGAACTGACAGGAAAGTAGCCTACAGGGAGAGAAGAGATCGGGACATGACTCAAGTCGCAGACCCTAAAACAACTCTCAAATAGCTATGAAATAAAACTAGCCTACTTGTACAGTTTAAGAACATCCCGTATTCCCTATTCTCTCGACTTTTATATATTTTCCTACTTAAACGTTTTTTCCAATATGTTCCTCCATTCGGATATCATTCGTTCCATTCGTGCTAGACGCAGATTGATTTTCAGTGCTGTGATAGCATTTTCCTGGCCCGCGTCAGGGGAAGGAGAGTTGAGATTGGAGGTTACAGACCGCAATCATGTAGCGCTGTATCTCCAGTCGGGCGCGCGGGCAGAGCGACTGCTGCACGAGCGCGTAATAAATGCTCGCGCTATGATGTGATTCTGGCGGGAAATCAGCCGTGAGCGCACAGTGGCGCGCTTAGTTAGATGTGCATAATTTGGACTCAGATGTATTGCGAAATGACAACACTTCATTTTCCAATATTCCAGTGTTCCCCTTGTCTCTCTTTGTCTGTCTCTCAGTCAGGTAGAGCAGATTGCTGTCTGTATGAGTGTTGTTTATCGGTCTAAATGTGGAGCCAGCCGTCTCACACACAATAAATCAAAAGTTTGATGGGCAGTGAATTAGAAATGGACAGTTAAACTACTATGTGCACATATCTTGTTATATTTTCACATGAGCCAACTGGAACATCAATCTGTTTTGTGATATTGTCTTGTTTTATTGTCATGCTTGTTTGTATAGGTTTAGCTGTTCTTTTTTGGCCTATAGTTAAGCATGCCGAAAACAGAATTGTGAGGAGATTTGAAGTGGTTATCACTGTTAAATGTTCATAAATCGACCAAATTGTGTATTATTTGAATATAATTACATCAACAGGTTTGTGTGAGATACGGTTAGTGTACCTATACCGGACTGTAACCACCATAGACATTGAGGCGGGAATGTCACCCCAATAATCAGATATGACTAAATTGTTCAAATTGTGTGCACAAATTGTGGATCTTCTACTATTTTTCTTTATTCCCTTAAATCTCTTTGAATCCTTTAATGTCAAGACAGCTATGGCCTTGGCTAGTAGCATAGGCTAGTAATAATCCTTATTAAAACTGTTCTGTCTCTCACACACAGACACACACTTTTCATGGTACCGTTTGAATTCTATCTCTTAAAAAATGAATAGGCTTGTGTTGTAGTTGCAGAGTGAGAAATTGAGTGTTAGTTTACATGAGAGTGTCAACTTGAAGTCCGTTGCTGATACTTGCTGCTTTTGTTTTCCCTGTACACTTCCTGATGATGTAATTTAGGAACTGGCTTTTGTTAGTTAAACGGATATTGCAAAAGACTAACAGGATGGAATACAATATTGAGGACATTGAAAAACCTATAATACTCGAGAAAATTTGTTTTTCATTAGATAAACACAAAACATGAAGAAACATCTCAAACTTTTCTTATAAATTCCCAATTTTTATTTTATAACTGGTAAAAACATTTAATATAGCCCCATCTTTGCTTATTGTGATCAAAGAAAACAAATTCATATTATTCCAATTATTATAGAATCATCTTTAGTGAGTTATCCAGTATATTTTTAGACTAGTATACTGTCAATCATCATTTTAAAATGTATTTATGTAAAAATGTAGTTGTAAGACGTTACATTATGGCATTACAAAAATGGGTTTTAGAGGTCAATATATTATCTATATTTCCATATCATTGAACAAAACATTGAGCTGTTTTGTCTAGTGCTACAAGTTAAAAACTGTGCAACTTTTGAAAACTTTGAAAAAGCTTCTTGAAATTCTTGCATTGTTGTATCACACAGTTGTATAACATGTCCTGTGTGATGAGCTTGTTCAGTGCTGTCTGCTCACAGTAAGTTTTGTTTGGCAAGGCATGTTGCCTGATTGAACTGAGCTGACTGCGCACTTGCAAAAACATGGAGGTACTTAGATTTTTTAATTGCTCCGTTTGTAGGTAAATTCCTTATTATTTACGAACCGTTCAGGGGGCATGCTTAAATGTGGTCATTTTTACAATAAATATTGGACCCTTTATTGTGATTGCTCATACATTGGCTATAGAAGGAATAAAACAGCAACAAAAAATGTAGTCATGAATATGAAATGAACATAACATACATAGCCAACATTATAGCATTAAAGGAGTTTTAAAAAAAACTTTTGCTGATAATTTACTCACCCCCATGTCATCCAAGATGTCCATGTCTTTCTTTCTTCAGTCGAAAATAAATTAAGGTTTTTGATGAAAACATTCCAGGATTTTTCTCCTTATAATGGACTTCATGGGGTCCAAATGAGAGTTTCAGTGCAAACTTTAAATCATTTGGACTTAATATGATTCCAGACGAGGAATAAGGGTCTTATCAAACGAAACGATCTCTCATTAAAACAAAATAACAGTTTAAGTTTTATAAGCTCAAATGCTCGCCTTGCTCTGTTCTGTGATGTGCGTTCATGACTCTCCTGTTCCTGTTTTCAAAAAAAAAAAATTCTTTTCGACTGAAGAAAGAAAGACATGGTCATCTTGGATGACATATCAGCAAAAGTTTTTTAAAAGTGAACTACTCCTTTAATAACCTCCCTTTCTCATCTTCAACTCCTGTGTCTGTCTCTCCTTCTTTTTGACAGCCAGATTGTGTTAAAATTTTAGTGTTGACAGTGTTTGTGATTAAATTATTCCTTTACTCTTAACGTCATCTAACTTCACACTTTTCCTTATTCCCCCCTCCCTCCCTCCAATTTTATTCCTCCCTTCACACATCTAAAGATATATAGCAACAAGAAAGTGTCTTTGAGTGACTAATGTAGACTTTCTCTCACAGTTTGTCTCCCATACTTTCTCTTTTCTCTTGCTTGTCCCTATTACATGAAAACTAGTGCCTCCCTGGAGTTTCTCTATGTGTGTGTGTGTGCGTATGAGGGATGATTGAGCTGTTTAATATGCTAAAGCCCTATTAAAGGCCGATGTCAGCAGCAGACGGTGTACGGCCGCCCAGTCTGCCCCGGCCCAGTGCTCTGTATTGTGTCTCTAAATGAACACGGTACTGTGTTAATTAGCAGAGGAAAATGGCGTGTGGAATTGAATTGGTCATTGACATGCGAGGCGTTCGTCTCTCGTTTAGAGAGATATGAAAATGATTTAAGCCCTAGCTATGTCTTTTATGGGGGTTTTAAATAATTTATCTGCAGAAAAGAGAAGGGGGAGGAAGTGAAAGAAAAGAGTTGCCTCATCTGTCTTAGATTGAATTTATCATGTTTTTTTTGTTGTTTTTTTGCTAAGAATGTCTCTCTGAAATGTTTGAGTCAGTCTGATTCATTTAAATTAAAGTTGAAGTGTCCGATTCCTATGCTACTGTCACCAAATGGTATGGCATAATAATGATTGTTTTGAAACAAGTTCCCGGAACACTCCTCAAAAAAAGTAATCAGGGCCTAAAACAAATTGTTTTGCCACATCTCCCAGTGGCCGGTGACTTAAGAAAACGTACGGGTCAAAAATATTTTTTTACCAGCCATGACACAAAAACATTTTAGATACCAGTGAACACCAGATTGCCCTATTGGAGTTTGATACCACAGCTACTAGCTTATCTAATATAAATTGAATTTTCTACACTTTTAAAGACCAGTAAACACAGTCAGTAATAAAATAAGAGCAAACAATCAAATTAAAAGCAAAAGCACAAATAAATACAATACAATACATGCAAATGAAATAAACAGTGCTCTTCTGGCAGGTCTAATATTTTTCAGGTACTGAAATTCAATAAAGTAGACTAATTAAATAAATAGCACTGTATAGTCTCATATGCTTTTTTAAAGTTCAAGAGCAGTAAGTGATTTTTTTTTTTTGTCCTTTGTTGTTTGGTTAACATTATAAACCCAAACCTGATCTCACAGCAATTCGTACAAATTTTACGAGGTGGCTAATTCGTAACAATTCGTACAACCTCACTCTTGATTTTTGCTAAATCATACATATTTTATGAGTTGGCCAATTCGTATGAATTCGTACGAATGTCCGACCCCTGACCCCGCCCCTAAACCTACCTACCCATCACGTGAGTTTAGACAAATTCGTACGATTGAGGTTGTAAGAATTCTCACGAATTAGCCACCTTTTAATCACTCGTACAAATTTGTACGAATTGGTCGTGAGATAGCGTTGAAAACCCAGGAAGCAGCAGGATTTTTAGGACGCCGTCACTTTACAGTTTTATTTTTATTCGCTTTGGTACTATTTTCACAAGTAAGGTGTACATTTTCAAAACTTTTACAAAAAAACAAAAATCCAAACTGATCACACTTGTAACACAGCTAGTCATTCTTTCAAACCCTGATTCATGCTTTCCGTCAGTTGCACATATTTTCAGTCCACATAATCATTGTTTCAAACACAAGAATATTGTAATATGTAATGAGAAAATTTGGTTTAATCATCAAAACACAACTGTATGATCTTCTTTCAGTTCAGTACTTTTAACAATCAATTCATTCAGCAGCAAACAATGCAAGATACATGTTTCAAATCACCCTTGTTGCTGAATTAATAACAGTAATACAGTCTACAGATGCCACATTAGAAAATAAACTTACATTACTAACTTATGAAGTTGACATAATGTTTGTAATAGGATCCATCTAGTATGTTTTCAAAAGCTGTGATGGAGTTATGAAACTACCTTGAGGTTTTGTGCTATAACAGTGTTTCATGTTTTATGATTTTTATTCTGTACAAACTTTATAGGCCTGTTATATCCCCTACCCCTTAATATACTCATCACAGAAAACTTTCTGTTTTTTTTTACATTTTCGAGAAACATCACTTAGTATGATTGATAAGCTGTTTTCCTCATGGAAAAAACATGAGAAAATGACATACAAAATATATAATATATAACAGTCTCGACAAGTCGAACCTCGAACGCTGTTCATACACAATGCCGTCACAGGGTGCGAGGCCCTGTGCAAACTTGAAATGCAAGCCTCAAAACAAATCAGCACAATTGCGCAATACTGTCGTTGCATGCGGGTGCGCCTGCAGTTATAAAAACATTTATTACTAATTGCCATATTTCAATGTTTTAGGCTAATTCTTATATGCCCATTCATATAGCCTACTCAAAAAAACAGATAGGGCAACCTAACGCAGACAAGTTAGCTCACCGTTTTTAGGTGATATGCCAATCAACCAGAAAGACTCGGGAGAATAAATACTGTAACAATAAATACATTTATTGATAGCCCAGCAAGCAATTTGCAAATTGCAGTTCAAAGTAGAAAGTTCTAAAACCACCTCAACGAACCCTTCGTTTTGGCCGTTTTGGAGAGGGTCCTCACTGCAGAACACGAAATCCAGGGGGAGGAGTTGTTTCCAGATCCAACTCCTCGCACCTTTACATATACCTAAACCTACCCATCTCCGCCCCCTGATCCCTAACCCCACCCCTAATCCTACCCATCTCCGCCCCCTGATCCCTAACCCCACCCCTAATCCTACCCATCTCCGCCCCCTGATCCCTAACCCCACCCCTAATCCTACCCATCTCCGCCCCCTGATCCCTAACCCCTCCCCTAATCCTACCCATCTCCGCCCCCTGATCCCTAACCCCACCCCTAATCCTACCCATCTCCGCCCCCTGATCCCTAACCTCACCCCTAATCCTACCCATCTGCGCCCCCTGATCCCTAACCCCACCCCTAATCCTACCCATCTCTGCCCCCTGATCCCTAATCCTACCCATCTCTGCCCTCTGATCCCTAACCCCACCCCTAATCCTACCCATCTCCGCCCCCTGATCCCTAACCCCACCCCTAATCCTACCCATCTCCGCCCCCTGATCCCTAACCCCACCCCTAATCCTACCCATCTCCGCCCCCTGATCCCTAACCCCACCCCTAATCCTACCCATCTCCACCCCTTATATCTGGATCCAACTCCGCCCCCTGGATTTTGTGTACTGCAATGAGGTGCTACTGCAGTTTTGTGCAAAATATCGTCGCACCCATCCATTCTTTGATTTTTCTTAAAGTATTTTGGGGCCTTAAGAATTTTTATTTTAACATTGGAAATTGCACACACTTCAGCTTTATAGCTGAATGTTGACGGGAATTTATTGAACTGGAGCTGTGTGTGTGGTTGGTTTCACCTTAAAGTTTAACCTTAAACCTTTTTGCGTCCTTTTTAGTGACATTACAAAAGAAAAGTTTTGTTTCAATCTCTGAACATAAACTTTCATAGACCTTTCGCTGCTGAGGCTACATTCTGTCATACTTCTCTGCACCTCCTTCTCCCTCTCTCTCTCTCTTTCTCCCTCTTTCTCTCTATTGCAGCACTCAGCAGGACAGGGCTGAAAGTCAGGCGTTTTGAAGAGAGGACGTTGAGAGTGAATGGCTCATTCACATTAAATAAGAATTAGAGGGCTTCCACCCTGCCACTCTTACAATGGTCAAACAGCCTGGCACAACATGAGAACTGTTCACAACTGCTCTCACACACACACACACTGAAAAGCATGCCCTTTGTGTCGAGGAAAAGAGAGTGTGGTTTTGTATCAAATAGATTTTCTGTTTTATTTTTAGATGGATAGTATGATTTTGATCTATGCAGCACCGTGACTCACCCAAAAAATAAAATTCGATCATACTCTCTCACATTTCTCCAAACCCTTCTTTAGGAACATATAAGAAGTACTTACTGTAGGCTGAGTGTTCATGCTCTTTTCTATACAATGAAAGTGAATTGTGACATGGGGCTTTCAAAATTAAAAAAATAATACTTCTATATAAGTATATTAGTCCAACTGGTAGATTTTATTCACATTGATATATACTAATTGTAATACTAATGTCGCACCAGTGAGGCCAAATTTTTCTTTTTTGTCTTGCAACTGATGTGCTAAATTTGAACATACAGTCATGGTCAGAATTATTGGCACCCTTGGTAAATGTGATCAAAAGAAGGCTGTGAAAATAAATCTGATCTTTATTTAAAAGAAAAAAAGTCTCAAAAAAGTAACCTTTCATTGAAGGAAAACTAATGAATGTGGGTGGAAAATCCCACTGTTAAAATGATAAAAATGTGAAAATGTTTTTCTCTAATACACGTTGGCCACAATTATTGGTTCCCCTAGAAATGTTATTTTGCACTTTATATTTACAATTTTTCGCACACCAGGGTGACTAGGAACATAAAATTGTCCAGGCATGACTTGCTGTTTCACATGACTATAGATATGAGGAAACACAAAGGCAAAATTCCCTTAATCATCATACTGGCTATAAAAGAATAGTTCTGATTTTTGGAATAGCTTGGCAGCCCCTGTCCACCATTCACTAATATAGTATGGGAAGTGCATTGTGATCATCCTGCCTAACATCATATTTTGTGTCTGATAGAACAAAGAAAATCATACAGGTCTGGAACAAGATGATTCATTTACGTGTGAACTATACCTTTAATATAATCATGAAATTGTGTATTATGGTGACCTTTTCCCTAAACTGAATTAGATATTTTTGTGTTAAGTACACTCTCAAAAAAAAGGCACAAAAGCTGTCACTGGGGCTGTATCTTTTCAAAAGGTACACTTTTGTATCCAATGGCTACATATTGGTACCTTAGTGGTACATATTAGCACCTGAAATGTACATATTACCTCATGAAATGGACATATTAGCACCTAAAATGTATATATTATCACCTAAAATGTACATATTTACACCTAAAATTGACATATTACCACCTAAAATGTACATGTTAACAGCTAAAATGGACATATTAGCACCTAAAATGTACATATTAGCACCTAAAATGTACATATTAGCACCTAAAATGTACATATTATCACCAAAAATTGACGTATTACCACCTAAAATGTACATATTAGCAGCTAAAATGGACATATTAGCTCGTGCAATGGACATATTAGCACCTAAAATGTACATATTAGCACCTAAAATGTACATATTATCACCAAAAATTGACGTATTACCACCTATAATGTACATATTAACAGCTAAAATGGACATATTAGCTCATGCAATGTACATATTAGCACCTAAAATGTACATATTAGCACCTAAAATGTACATATTAACACTTAAAATATACATATTAGCACCTCAAATGTACATAGCACCTAAAATGGACAAAAGTTTACCTTTTAAAAAGTTACAGCCCCAGTGACAGCTTTTGTACCTTTTTTTCTGAGAGTGTATTTGTCTTATGTAATACAAAATCAGGAATTTTGCACTTCAGTAGGCACTTACTGAATTCAATTGTCTCGATTAGATTGTGTGTATGAGTGTGTATTTATTTTGTCTAGATCTTTCTTTAGGGGCTGTATATCTGTTTTGCTGTTGGCGACAGTAATGGCTGTTTAATTACTCAATAAAAACGTTTTATGAATGCAGTGTGTGTGAGTCTGTGTGATGTATTGATTTTGCTGCTGGAGAAACCTGAGATTTTCACTTAAGGAAAGTGACTCTGTCTGTCGATGGGCTGCTGGTTTTAAATAGTAGCCTACGTATATGCATTTACACACAAGCACATGCAAAAATACACCGCGTAAGCATTGTTTAAAGAGACGCTACTACTGAACTAACAAATATTCAGTCAATGAAGTGAAGATTCCTTCCTCTAAAACCAGTTAATTGAAATGGAAGAATGGAACATTGCTTTAGAAGAGTGTGTGTGTGTGTGTGTGTGTGTGTGAGAGAGAGAGAGAGAGAGAGAGAGAGAGAGAGAGAGTGATGGGCCTTCTCTGGAGGATATGTAGCCAGAGGGTATATTGGAACAACAGAAAGTCGTTCTCTAAAGCACCAGCACAAAACCTTTTACACACGGAAAATAACTAACACTAGATCAGCAGCTTTGCAGCTAATGGGATTTTCCAGGTTCTGTAGAATACAACAAAAAAGATAGCATTTAGAGAGAACATTCCACCAAACCATGTTAATCTTGGACTTTACAAAACGTTACATTTAGCTTTAGACTGGTGAGGCTGTAATGTAGTCTGGCAAGCCAGAGAATATTCATTTGTTCATCTTTAACTAGCTCTCTCCATTATGAATAGTACTTTATCTTTGTCTTGTTGAACAGCTGAAGTTGTGTATGTTCGTATGAAGAACCCTTCATGCACCGTTTTGGGAATTTTTGCACTCATCTCAAGAGGTTTGGCTGATGTGGTTTAATTGAGGCTTTATTTTAGATGACATGTTCATTCTCTAGTCCTGGTGTTTGCAATTGTTCATTCTCAGGGTGAGGAATTTAACACACCCACTTTGGCACATATCTCGTCTCATGAATGGCACCTCAAGTCATGTGGCTTTTAGAGGACAGGTGTAACCATTACTTTTATAAGCAATTGGACATCCTGTAGCTCTACAGTGTAGCATGTTAATAACAATGCCAATGTGCTAGCGAAATACATAAACTGATGAAATATATGTGGAATGGAATGTAAATCACTTTGGATAAAAGCCAAATGTAAATAAATGTCGACTGTAAAGAAGAAAACTTCCACAGAACATATTTTCATTGAAATATATCTGTAGAACAGAACATTTTCTATTCTGGTTTCACCAATCTGGTTTTGGTGAATTTACTGTGTATCTGTTTTTATAGATGAGCATGTCAGAAATAATGCTAAATTACAGACTACTATTATGTATTGCTAACGTCAACCAATAAAATAGAAAAAGTTGTTATAAGACATCATTAGCTCTTTCAGATCTGTTATTGATATTGCTTTTAATCTTTTTTATTTATCTTCTTTTATCCTATAATATTTCAACCAACTGTAATTAGCTTTTGTTAGGTATCTGCTAAACTATAGAACTTTAATTTATAATAGTCAAATCTATTGCTAATGTATTGAGTATGAGTGACTTTCAAAGTCCCAATTCATGTCAGTCAAAGTCCTTCGTGTGTGTGTGTGTGTGCAGTAACTTCAGCCTTTCCCATGAGAGAACACTGACTGACCTCAAGTTGCGTGTATCGATCAAGAGGATTTGCTGCTTGATAGAATTGAATGTAATTGGGCAGTTTTTAATTGAGATGGATAGAACATGTAAATTTTGCTCCATTAGTCCAAAATCAATATCCATCTGCTGTAGTATGGAGTGTATGTCTGTTTCTTTGTTTTATTTTATTTAATTAAAAAAAAAAACAAGGTTGTTTCTGATGCACAAGGTTTTGCAAATCCACTGTACTTGCAAGGTCAGAGAAGATTTCATGTTTCTTTATTTTAGAAGTACTTCACTGTATGTAATATTTTATGGCTAAGGACATAATTTCTCTTTCTTTCTTCTTTTTTCCCTTCTCTCCCCAATTTCGTTCCATCTGTACAGCCAAATTGGAATGTGGAAGAAAAGCTCTTTGTTTCATAAACTAAAATATTGGTCCAGTAGTCTGCGTGTGCTATATGTGTGAAGCTGAAATGACAGAGAGACAATATTTTTAGGGGTAACATCTGTTGTCGGGTTCAGTTGCTAATGCCGAGAGCTACATTATTGATCAGTCGTTATTACAGTATGCTGAAATATTATGTTCCTGTGTGGTGTGCCTGAGTCAATGAAACTGAGGAAGAGACGCAGAGAGTGTAATATGAGGTTCCTTGATTACATTAAAGAGCTTTTATTTTATTCACTTGAGATGAAGCCTTCTGGTGTATCTCAGTATCAGACCTTAATGATATCATCAGAGCTATTCTGGATGTGTGTGTGGCGAGGAATCAAGTTCTAGTAGTACACAGCTGAATTTAAACTTCACTGTTAATCGAAAGATCGCAAAACAGCTCAAATAGCTGCGAATGTGTGCTTAGAAAAAGGCTTTGTTTGATTATCTTTCATTTGAATATTTTATATTAAATAAGTTTTGTAAAATTATTTTTGTCTTTTTTACAAGATGATTATGCACAAGTGGTCATTAATTAATTGCGGTTAATTAACCTAAATTGCTCACATTTTCTCTCAGTAGTGTTTCTTGTAACAATCCTAATTTATATTGTGATGGAAATAAGGTAGAGTAATAAGTATAATTAGTGATGTTTTTTTTGTTTTTTTTTTACAGAAATATATTATTGCATGTTTGCATATTTATTGGCAAGTTCATGGGCGGCACAATCTGAGGCTCTTGGGTGTTATAGAATTTTATTTTTTTGAATTGACATGAATTTGACTTTTTTTCCATTTTATTGGCAGGCGTGACCATGCAGTGGAGCCCTGAACAGTCACAGTGGGCGGAGCAACACTATGACATCACCTCGACCACTCGTTCGCCGGGGCATAAGATCGAAGCACTTAGGGATCCAAGGCTAACAGGTTCGACCTCAACCGCAGCGTACCAACATTCATGGGCAAACGATGACATTTCAGCTCTGACGGCTTCTAACCTGCTCAAGCGGTATGCAGAGAGATATTCTGCCATCCTGGATCTACCCTGTGAGAACGGACTTGTAGGATATCCAGACGCAGCCATCTCCGTTAGCATTAGGGGACCCGGTGTTGTGAATAACGGGCCCCCCCTTCTCAATGGACGGAAGGTGGAGGCAGAGCCCTGGCTGGAGAGCGTCTACCCTCCGTTCGGTTGCGTGCCCGAACTTCTTCCCAAAGCAGCGCTCAGCGTGTCGGATGTGTCCGTCAGTGCGTGCAACTCCCCAGTTGTAGGCAGCGGAAGTCTTCCAGAATCTTGTTTCTCCAGCAGCAGTTGTAACGGTCAGTCCGCGAATCAGGAATACAGCAGCACTCCCTACAGCACTCCCTTCCTGCAGCCTGTAGGAACTTACGCAGGCTCTCTTTTCCACCCTACCCCTTACAGTGCTAACACCTCGCAAAACCTATCGGCATACAGTTACCCAAATCCCCGTTACCCCTCACAGGCCGTTCTTCCTATAGGCTACAGTCCTCCCCCAGCGTACCTGCCTTCAGGTATAAATCCTCCTAACCCTCTTCCAACTGTGGGATACTCATATCCTACCACCAGCCTGGGAGGTAGTGTCTCTGAAAGTGATGCCCCAAGTGCAACCAACCTTTCAAAGTCATATTACCCATCAACTCAAAGTGAGATTGGAGTGTTTGAGGAGTTTGATTTTGGCGGAAACTCTAATTCGGACTCTAGGTCTGAAGGCAGTCCCCTCTACAGACCATCAGGGGATGACCCGGTGGACAAGCAAAATGGGTTCAGCCAATCGGCGGGTGAAACTTCATCTTTCAAGCCAGCTAATCACGGAGACTCTTTGAGAAGCCTGGAGACTCTCACAGTTGCCATGAGCGGCCGGAACAATGGTACATCCGGGCAGCACTTCCCATCTACCTCGACTTCTGTTGTCACTTCTCACCAACATCTCTGCCTTGATACAAACACACCCTGAGAGATTGTGCTCATACTCAAGCAGCAATGCTTGAGTTGCTGAAGTGTGATTGCTTCCTCGTAATGGATCGGAGGTAGAAAGGAGGGACTTGCTCAAAGCCATTGTGTCGGGCCTCAAAATACAGCTGCATCATGGGCAATTCTGTCCTGGAAGACAGCAGGAGTTTAGTTTCTCCTTTCTGGAAAGAGGACTATGATGTTTATGTCCCTCCTAGCCGAGCCTAACTGGTCATTGCGAGACAATGGCCTCCTCACTCTGCTGGAATGGACAAACCGGTATCCTCCATGATGGACACGCATATCTGAGAGGGATGGAAAGATTTCACTCCTCCATTCCGAGAGATAGGAGAGTACATCAAGGGAATTGATATGCCTAATGGATGTGTTGCGATTACCATGGAGACAAGGAGTCACGGTAACAGATGTGGTGGTTGGACACTAGCTACGTATGGTTGACCATCTTGCCATGGTGTACATTCTGTGTGTGCGTGTGTTTGTGGCCTTGTAATGGTTATTTATGTGGTGAGCTTTAAGTGTAAATCCTGTTGCCCCTTTTCCACGGGAGAGTTGACAAATCCTGCTTGTTTAAAGAGTCCATGTGTGTGAGTGTGGGAGAGATAAATAAAACCTCAGGAAAGTGTCTGTCAGTTAAATACTGTATGTGCAACAGAGAAGAGGGCATTTTCACATACCGTCCTTAGGAAAAAACGAAACAATTCAATCGACTTGAACTAGGTGGTCTGTTTGTCAATTTGTGTGCTCTTTCACAGCATTTTAAGAGAGTATACAGATCAGTTGCAACGAGACATTTTTGTAGAACGGGATTATTCTACGAAACATTATGCAAATCGTTTTTTTGCAGTTCTTTAGGTTGTTAAAGCTGCTGTGTGTAATGTTTTTCAATGAGAAATGATGTTCTCCTTTACTAGGTTAATATGCAGAGAAAAATCTTGACTTTCCAAAAAGTGTAAACACTGGCACTGTGGTGCTTTGTTCGAACCTACCAACACTGGCTTGACCATTGGTGCAAATTTGATGGCGGGACTTCCTTTTTGTCCGACCAATGGAAGATAGAGAGAAATGTTTTATTTTAAACAATCTTTATTTTTATAATTCCATTTGATGCCTTTAGGGGCTTAACAAAATTGCAAACTGCAGCTTTAAAATTTGCTGTTCGATTTAAAGTGTTTAGTAAATAACAGTATTTATCAGTCATTGAGATCTATTGTGCTGTTATGTCTATTCCACCAATAGGCTATTTTAACATTACTGCAGTGCAGACATAAAAACAAATGGAATTCAAACAATTCAGGCTACTTCCTGAGATGGTCTCAGCTTGCTTGGCTACCAAAAATAAAACATTGCCTTAAGGGCCAAGTGTGAAAATGCTCAGCGAGAAGGAGACCACATGATTTTTGCGTGTTTGTCTTCACTTAAGTTTTTGCGCATTTTTAAAAATAGTGTTGTTTACTTTATCCCAAGCACTGGAAATAGGTTTGGCTGACCTCGCTACAAATCTTTCTTTTATGAACCCCACCAAAGGGAATTAAGATATTATACTTATTTATTAAAGTAATCACCAAAGCAGCTGTGTGGGAGCCAAATCGCAAGGAAATGTTCTGCCAAAATGACTCCCTCTGTGTGAATACGTTTTATTTCTGTGCAGTTTCGATTCAAGAGGGTGAATTGGCTTCATTTTAGGAGACAAATGGTTGGAAATCCTTGAAAAGGCTTCTTAAAGTTCTACCAGGTCCAAATTGAATTGTGAATGGAACCAAAATTGAATTTCCTCAGAATGAGCAGACCTCAATCATAATGATGAATCTCACTGCAATGGGGCACACCAATGTATTGTTTCTATTATGTGTCTGTTCATAACTTTCCTGTTGACCACAAACTTTCAAACTAAAATGTTAGAATTATGTGAGTTATTGTATAAGTTTTCAGTGATTAGGAAATACACCAGTACACTTCTCCTTACACACTGTATGTATCATTGTCTAGATAAAAGCACAGTCATTCTTTACATTTTTTTTTTCAACTGTTTACCAAAAGTGCCATTTATATTTCTTTTATTTTTAAAGAGAAATGTTTTCTTCCACATCATCTTTTATATTGCTGTCATTTGAAGAGATTTTACTGTTACCGGTTTTATCCTGGCTACAGCTTTTCCATTTGGGTTTTATCATTTTGAAAATTAGGCAATGTCGAATGATCAATATTACATCAGTTACTGTTCTAACCATCTTTCATCTTATTAAAAGGATTGTTTGGTATTAAAAGTAAGGCACTAAGTAACTTGAGTGGCTTTTTTTCTTTACAGATCTAGATAGAAAAATTAAATCGTCTGTAGTATTCTATGCAAAACTCTCTTACTAATCCTTTGTGAGCGCACTCTTGACATGATAAGCAGCAACATTGTGCATTAAGATTTCATTTCAGCAAATATTTGATGCTATGTATTTAAGTTGTTAGCTTAGCAACACGCTAACATGAGTCGGAATCAACTGTGACTGTGAGTGTTGGTTGAGTCTCTCATGCTGTTTGTGTCGCATGCAAGTGACCCTTTTCATTTTCACATCGGTAATTTGAGGTTCCATAATATGGAGGATTTTCCCAAAAGCCCAAATTTGGATTTTGTCTATGTGGGTATCCTGCTCACTGGGTTTTGGAACAAACCTTTTGATTCTTTCCAACAAAAGATTTAAACATATTTGGCAAAATGTTGTAAGAATCTTTCTAAGATGTAACTAAACCCCTCTTATTCTTTGGGAGGATTTTTGTTGTCGTTGCTGTTGAAAAGAGCTAGGAAAAGAGTGTGACTGCAGAATGTAACGGAAGTAATGCGTCATCAAATACTCCTTGCAGACAGCAAGGTGAGACTAGGGGCCATGCAATGAGAGATATTGAAAATTGTACATCATAAGCATATCTTTTTACCACTTTTACAACCATAAACAAAAAACCCAGGCTCGATGCCTCTTTAGTGTTTGCAGTAATGGTGCACTAAACTCTCTAAAATTGTTTTGTTATCAAGACTTTGGACAGCTGTGTTTGGTATTTTTGAGTGCTGGAATTGGTGTTAAAGGTGCATTAAAATCGCACGTGTTTCACTGTGTAAACACCACATTTAGTGGTTGGTCACTCTTTTTTTGCATTTCAAAATCTGACATTTTACAATGTGTGTTCTCAATATATAAAGTACAGTTACATTTAGAATTAAATTGTGAGTTTATTGCAGTCAAACCGAGAGAGTGTGTTGCCATATTCTCAATCAACTCTATTGTGTTTGTTTTCATGACTTTTGGAGTATTGTAAACAATTTCCTAATTAAATATGTTTATCTTAAGGCCCTGCTTGCTGTTTTCAATGGCCCTGAATTTTATACGAGTTTTACTTTGAGAAAGCATTTTAAAACAACTTTGTTGCCCAAAGCGCTTCACAATTATAGAAAAAGAGTATAAAAAGCAAAAACTAAAAGATAAAGAGCAATATAACAATTAACATGCCTACAAACAAATACCCAATAACATGATCATGCCTACCAAAATCTTGATCATGCCATCCAAAATCTTGGTTAAAAAGATATGTTTTCAACTGAGACCTAAAAACCTCTATAAGTAGATGGAGCCTGCCTATTATAGAGATTGTTCTACAATTTAGCAGCAACTACTGTAAAAGCTTGGTCACCCT
This sequence comes from Pimephales promelas, assembly GCF_016745375.1. Next base: position 5,276,755 of record NW_024121355.1, on the reverse strand, counting down.
TTGACTTTTTCATAGCACGAGGGACTGACACATTTGAATCCTAAAAGATTGCTGATACAAATTAGAGACATGTTGTGAAGAGCTGTAAAAAACAATAATCTTAAAATCAATTCCGGACTGGCAACCAATGAAGAGAGGACAAAACTGGAGTGATGTGATCCTTTTTTGTTGTTTGTACCAGTCTGGCTGCAGCGTTCTGTACTTTTAAAGGGTCAGTTCACCCAAAAATAAAATGTATGCCATTAATTACTCACCCTCATGTCACTCCAAACCTGTAAGACCCCACATAGACTACACCATTATTTGCCTAGAAATGTATAGTGAAATATCTTTAAAATAGCTAAATGTGTGTGCAATTTACTCACTATTATATAACATGGATAAAACTGCAATAAATTTGTAGACAAAGGTGAGTGCCAGTATGAATGTGTGAATGTCCAAGTGTGTTAACCCTGTGATGGACTATCCGTTCAGAGTGTTTCCCTGCCTTCAGCCTGAGATTCTGGGACAGGCTCCAGCATCTCTTACGACAAGCGGTTAGGAAAATGGATGGATCGTTAATTGCAATAGTACATGCAAAATCAATACGTTTCTGTGGGCTGATGTGTTAAATTAGATCGTTTTGTGTTTTTTGTATTTTTCAGGTGTTTAACCAATGTGTGTAAGATTTGTTCTCATAGAACCTATGGCTTGTTTTTTTGTTTTATTATTAATTTCAAGTTAAATGTAATTTTCAACAATTAAAGTATGCAGGGCACAGTAATTCTGTTTAAGGACCCTTAAATGGGCAGTCTATGCAAATTAGGGGAAATTGTGCAAAGGCAGAATATGAAAAACATGAATAAATTATGCAAATAACAAAGAGACTTGACCATTCGAAAGCCTAAATTCCCAGTAATAAGCGTAGTATTTCATTTTTTATTTTACCATGCGGTTATGAAATGACTGCTTCAGTCTGTGTGTGTGTGTGTGTGTGTGTGTGATGGATTTGACACGGGGTGAATGAACACAAACGGCACTAAATGCCAGTGTGCATGTCTGTGTGTGGTTTGAGGCTTTGTGGATGACGGTACATTTGCGGGGTAATTATGCATAGTATTGGAATGAAGTTCAAATTAGGTATCCATTTGTGTGTGCCTGTTTGTATTTTTTTTTCTCACTTTAATAGGCAACATGTTTAATCTTTCTTTCTTTCTTTCTTTCTTTCTTTCTTTCTTTTTTTCTTTCTTTCTTCGTTATGAAAAAAAATGGCTCGCACATATACTGCCACCCTCTGGATGTACGAAATTTTTCGACGAAGATCTATACAGGCGGAGCTGGGGAAGATGGAGGCCTGAATATCACAAATATCAGCCTGTGCCTACAGTTTCATGCTAGAACTTGGTATATATCTGCTTATCCATGGTTGTTTTATTTTTTTATGTAGTCTAGTGCTAAGGCAATGACCAGTTTTATATATAAAAAAATACTTTTCATAATTGACAGTGTTTTAACCTTCTTCTTGTAAAACAATCAGTCATGTATTTTAGTGTACAATTCTCATACCCTGTTTTGGGTTTGGAGAGAACCACATAATTTTTTTTAGAAAACGTAAAATATAGTACATTTTTTTCAGATCTCTAAAAGGCTAAAATAAATAAAAAGGCTTGACCGTCTTGGATTTTCATTTGGAGCTCAGAGGAAGAAGAGACAGACCTACAGCTCATCATACGGTCCAATCAGCTGCCCTGGCGTTTGATCCTTTTTTAATGTGCCTGAGTTGCAGGAACATTTTGTTCTAGATGAGGGCTGATAACAGTGATGATGTCTTCTAATCTCAGACAATTATCTACATGTTATTGTGGTTAAGCCAGAATGAAGATGTATTCATCATCACGATTCTCTATTTTAATAGACACCTTAATTACCCCCAACACAAGTCATTAAAATGTAAGGTAGAGTACTCATTTGAATAATCATAGTGCTGCCTTGGCAGGCATTGAGACCCCTTGTTCACAAATGAGTTCATCACTAGCAGTTAAAAATACACCATTTAGATTTTGATTTGAGCTATTTTAGAGGTCTTTCAGATAGGGGTGCACTTTATCCCATCTTTATTTTTTTTAATTTTTTTATTTTATTTTTTTTTTTTACATCTCTGCTTTCACATCATTTTTGATGATGTGGATTTTACTTTTTTCCAATGTGGATTTTCCAAGGCAGGCTCATAAGAAATGGGGGCCCTTCTTTTTTTGCCCACATTCCCATCGTCTGATATTGAAATACACCAATCGTTCCTCTGTTAGTTCAGAGTAAAAGTGCATTTCAGATATAATTTGCTATAATATTAGAACCTGATATTATTAGAAAACATAGTGTCCTGCATTAAGATGTCTAATTTGATAATCTATTCAGATTTACTGAATGGCAGCTGGTCTAACTGTGAACTTACGAAATCAAACTGAATAAAGCTGGGTGAAAGAACAAAAAGGGAAAGAGAGATGGATTTACAATTTTTACCTCAGCAGATATTTAAAAAAACAAACAAACTCAAAGCTCTGTAGGCTACTAAATAGGTATAATATTTTATTAGCTTTATTTTTTGTCATTTAATGCAAAGATAATAGAACATAAAGCAAAATGTTACATAGCCTACATTAAATTAATACATATATATAGATTACCATTAAAAACCTGCTAAATCGCGTTTGTGAATGAATCATTCAGACCGTCGGATCAACCGATTCATTGAATTATCCGAATCAAAAGAATGATTCATTTACGAGTCGTTCTTTGTTACTCTCGTGAACAGCGTTCATGGAACAGTTTTCAAGCGTTCTCCATTTAAGTTCCACAGAAGAGCGAATGCTATACGTGTTTGGAACGAAATGTTTGGTGAGTATGATGACAAAAATATGCGCTTCAAAATAAGGAAAGCACGCGCATTTGTACTCGTGAATTGAGGACGATGAACGCCATTTTGTACGTATGTGGGTATGTAGAAAGAAATAGCCTATCATGATATGAATTACAGACACGTTTTTGGTTTATATGAACACTTTATTTCTATTCATATGTTGATGTTAATAGCATAATAGCATGCAACTTTTGTGTCGAATGATTCAGTGTTGTCCATGGCCGGGGCCACGTTTCAGGCCCAAAACAGACCCACTTTTTCCATTGTAGTGGAAAGCGCAACAGTTCAGTTCTTATTGTGTAGTTTTATTAATACCATGGTTCAACAATAATGTAAAGGTTAAATAATAATTCACTTAAGCTGAGAAGCTAACTAAAAATATCATGGTCATTATCATTTTGCTGCATGGGCGTTGATAGTGTTGACATAAAAACGCATAACATCAGTCTGAGTCTGAGAACGTCACAGGTTGCCATCTCGGGTTAGTGTCTGTCTACAACTCTTCATAGCCTCGCACTGATTTTATTTTAAGTTTATTTGAATAGGGACAAGTATGTTACATAAGCTCGTGTTCCATACTACAAGCCACGGCCGCTGATGACGTGTGATGATGTCTGCACGAGCAGGGTGCATATGGAAATACATTTGTTGACATGCAGGTACATCGTATCGGACCGAATGCAATGATTGGACAAAATATGTTTTGGTCCGGAGAATTCCACACATGATATATGTTCATGTTTTAATATTTAATATTTAACACTTTTGTGTTTTTGCGTATTTATTACTGTAATGCCGTGTCATCTGGCGTGTCAAAGGTAACCTTAAACAGAATGTTGGTTTTACAAAATTCGGCAGCCAGAATCCTTACTAGAACTAACATACGAGACCATATTACTCCTGTTTTGCAGTCTTTGCACTGGCGTCCCTTTAAGTTTAGGGTGGATTTCAATATTTTGATGCTTACTTACAAGGCACTGCATGATTTGGTCAATATTTGACATAGCTTTTAACTCCATATACTCCAAAATGTGATCTTCGTTCTTCGGATACTGGTCTTTTAACTGTTTCCTCAACCCGTTTGAGATTAATGGGAGATGGGGCTTTTTCTTCATTAGCTCCAAAACTTTTGAACTCTCTACCAATTGAGATCAGCCAAGCCAAATCTTTTGGACTCGGCTTAAAACAATTTTTTTAGGTTAGCTTTTAATTGATTTATTGTCTTGTATGTTTATTTTATTTTACTGTGTATTATGTCTCTTTGTGTGTTGAATCTTTTTTTAATTGTTTTTTGTATAGCGCTTTGAGATGTACATTTAGAAATTAAAGATTATTATTATTATATTATATTATATTTAGCCCACTTCTATTAGTTATTTCTATCAGGAATGGATGTGGTGAGAGTTTCAACCAAAAGGTATAGGCAAAAAGTGCCTACCTTTCCTTTAAGTAACGTGACAGGAGAGCCTAACAAACCTATCAGCAACACTCTGAGCTAATTAATATTCATTTATTCATTTTCAGTATTCATTAATATTCAGTGTTCTCTACATAGTGATGTCACACCCAGCCAAAAAATCATTCTGATGCTGCTGTTTCAAGGGTAAAATTCAAACTTGCCCACATTCAATTTGAGCTACATAACTACAGTCACAAAGAGTGCAATGTGTGTCCACAAAGGAATAAAAACCTTAGGTTTATAAGTTTAGGCACCACTATGTCTGTGTTCCTGGCTGCACTTTAGCCTTTTTCCTCATTGGCATTGCATCTGATTGGCTGAAAATGAGATAAAGAGTGAATTTCAACCCACTGAAATACAAATAGCTTTAATGTACCGGCCTCTCATTCTATAATGCTGGCCTTGCATCTATGGGTGTGATGCATTGTCTCTCTGGAGACACATTACACGACTAATGGTCTAAGCGTGGTTCATTACTGCTTTAATCCAACATAGTGAGATCATTTCAACACACACACACACACCTTTCATATCCTTGATGCATTTTTTTCTCTTTTTTTTGTTCTTGATCACTAATTTTCTACTCTGTCTGTATTCTTGTGGAAACATAATAATACAGACAGGTTTTTAATATCATAGGTTTAAAAAAATATAGTTTCAGATGCCTCTCTCTATAAAGGCTTGTTGTCGGTACACATTTCTAAAGCCACCCTTCAGCTTACGAACCCTGCTACCTCCACCTTTTTATTTCTCCCTCTCTCTCTTTTTCTCCCTCACAGTAAATGCCATCTAAGAAGAGAACATTCTGACAGGCTGACCTTGAGTCAGCGCCCATAACTCAACAGGTACTTACAGTATGAAACAGATTGCTTTTATATAGGCCTGTAAAACAGATCCATGTATCTGTCTATTTGCTATGACTCATAAACACCAGTCAATCATGTACCTATCTATTTGTGTGCATTACGATTTTAGTATAAAATTCGGCCCATACATACAAAAGCAAATGGTAGCATTACCAAAGATAACGGTTGCCTAGTGGTTGCACACACGCTAAGACACAATGAGTCATGTTTGTCTGATAATTCTTGTTTCCTGTCTTCACTCCACCATTTAATCATTAAAGTGGCATTAGAAATATTACATTAGAACATCTTATTGTGTATGATTCATTCCCAAAAGATTGCTTATGTAATCTTTAATAAAATGAAATAACTTACTCCACCTCTGAAACAACATTCTTTTTTTAGCTGATGTTGCCAGGAATCTTTAAAAATTTCAGCCGAATCTGGCTTCATTCTAGAACGGAGTCCCCACTTTCGTGAGCAATTCCTGATGGACAAAATTAAGTCCTGAGTCCTCAGGGTGAGAGGAGGCCTATATACGTAGCCAACTCACCTATGTTCCTCAACAGTTTTTCTGCATTTGGCCCTGCCCTAAGTGCTCAACATGTCCAAAATCGTCCTTTGTCTTTGGGGAACCTCCGCCGCAATCCGCCTGCCTAAGGAACAATTCCCCTCCACCTAACGGTGCTGCCGGGTCCCATACGCTAAGACACAGAGTCCTACCGTCGCCCCCGCTGGCGAGACATCCGCCACCTTCCTCCAAGTCTATCTATACTTTGGCCCATTCAGTCTTCCCTGCCATAGAGAAATGGAAAGTTAAAGAGACACTCCACCCATTTGCATTAATTTTTCCATTGTTAGAAACCCAGTCATACTATTGAATGGTCATGGAACTCTCTCTCTCTCATTTTTTCCGTGAGACGAGAGAAATCCGCTATTTATCACAATAAAAAGTCATTTTACGTCATTGTAGGAGGAAGTGTAAGGGCGTGTGTCCACCAAAGCGTTTTTCCACGCGCCTGGCGTATGTTTTCAATTGTTTTCAATGGGAGCGCTGCATTCTTTTAAACGGCATGAGCGTACCGAGGCGCTGAGCGTTTTTTTTTTTTTTTTCACGCTGAAGCGCCGAGCGCCCGGCGTTTTTACTGGTCGCTGGGAGTTGAAAAATGTTCAACTTTGGATAAAACGCAGCGCTCATCACTGTCACTTTTTACCCAGCCGTCCAATCACAGTGGAGGAGGGGCGGGACTAATACCACACCGACCAACTGTCACAACATGGAAACTGCAGCGGATATTCTGTATCATAGCAACGAAACATCTCAACGGAAAAAACGCTGCGCTGCCAAAACGCTCTCCAGCGCCCAAAGCACGGCGTCTTCAGCAGAGCGTCTAGCCTTTTTTCAGCTGGCTAAAAACGCTTTTGTGGACACATGGCCTAAGAGGGGGGGATTTCTGTAAAGACTACAAGCAATACAGTAGTTCCCACCCTTTCAAACCTGACCATAGGTTGTTGGACCTAATGCGCTAACAGACCTATCACAGATCAATACCAGTGTGTTTAATTTCACTGGTAGAAACTTTTTGAAAATATGGATGAAGGTAATAAATACGCAGATGGATGCATTATTATGGATAGGGTTGGGTACCGAAACACGATGCAAATAAGGAACCGGTTCCGACGTAAACGGTAATAACTGGACCGAATAAGAACGAAAATTTCGGTGCCTGAGTCTCTGTGTCATGAGCCGCACACACGCAAAGTCTCTTGCTTTTGCCCTCGTGCGTGCACTATACGGTTTGGAGCACTTTCGGATCTGTCTCGGAATGTCTGATAGTGAGGGGATTAATGAAGATGTCGAAGACAAAACGGTCCAAGGTTTGGCTGCATTTCTTGTGTAAAATTACCCGTCAGAAGCCCATATACTGTAGAATCCCCCCCCCCCCAAAAAAAAAAAATCTCATAGAATTGCATTAGCTGAGAAATTAAGGCTGTAATACTAATGGTGTCCATTAGAGGGAGCTTCAGGATAATACACCTTTAAAGTTAACAGCTTGCTCTCTGTTTCCATTAGTTAAAAAACAAATAAATGCATACTCCTAGCGCCCCACTATCGTTCCGTCACAGTTTACGCCACCTGGATACTCAATATCTATCTGGTGAATGCACGTTTTAAACCGTTTATTGTAGTTCACGCACACACATTCAAACAGTTGCTTGCAAAGCAAGTACAGACCACAAGCACACACTATCACAGAAACGTATTGTCAATGCTGTCCTGTGATTTATCAATAAAATCGATTAGAAATGGGAAAGTTATAGTATTTATGTTTTTCTGTTTTGACAACATGACATCATGACTTTTGCGTAAACATACACGCCACTTTCGAGTCAAGTGGCGTGTTATCTCTACGCATTTTGAGCTATCCGCGTGTATGCGTGTATGTCTACGCCCAAGTGATTCCGCGTCCAAGTGATTCCGCGTGTCTGTACACGCCGTCAAATGTCCGCGCGAAACGAAGCAAAATGTAGATCTACATCTGGGGAGCGATCTTTTTTTTTTCCTTGGATGGTGAGGGACAACGCATTCTCACCCCAAGGCGTCACCTTTGACCATGCTTCAATATTTGACGTTTTAGGCGCCCTTTAGCGTCACTTACATGACGCGATCCTACGGCGTCATCTAACTGACGCTAAAGGAAAGCGTCAGTTAGAGGACGCGGTTAGGTTTAGGTGTGGGGTGGGGGTAGGGTACACGCGATCCTAGGGCGTCATCTAACTGACGCTAAAGGGCGCCTAAAGCGTCAGATATTGAAGCATGTCCAAATGCTTCCTAAGGCGTCAGTTAGGTGACGCCTTGGGAGTGAGAATGGGCTGTGAGGGAACAGTCATAAATGCCATTTAACCCCAGTGACGGTTAGGTTTAGGGACGGGGTTGAGGTAAGTCATATATTTATATGTACAGTAATAATGTTAAGTCAACGGCATTCATAAACACGCTGAAAAGCGATTATGCGTCTTGATAGCACGCCAAAAATGGAAATACGAATTGGCGTGTCATACACACGCTACTTCATGAGATCAGTCTGGCCTGCGTGTTCTTAAAGAGAAACAGAGTCTTTTCAGCTGGCCATTATAAATCACTATATTTCTTCACTAAATTAGTAAATTTTCACAAGATATATTCAGAGATTATAAACAAGATGTTATAGAATAATAAAAAACTGACATTCAGTCTATATTCCAGCGCGACCAGTCTATGTTCCAGATGACCAGCGCGACATCCAATGGATTTTCCCAGATCGCATCACATATTATTCCGAGCTCGGAGCCCTCCCCTCAGAGAGCACGCCAAATATGCATTCTCTTTTACTTTCTCTGGTTATTTGTAAGTGTGAATTGTGAAACTTTTTTTTTTGCCATGGAAATGAACACAGTTCCCCGCTTCACTTTGAAATAGGCATGTGACGGTATAACATTTTCATGTTGCGATAATTTCTGTTGCTTATATCATTGTATATGGTATTACAAAAACTACTGAACATTTTAACTACAATCATCCATCGCACAAAAATGTATAACATAAACAAATGAGGGCAGTAGTATAGGGCGCTAGGTATGTCAGAAATCTCTTTCATTTCAAAGGGCATGGTGTGTTTTAAATGGACTCTTTCCACACCCTCAAAACGGATCTTGCACATCAAGTGCTCTGCCAAAGCTTTATCTAATGTGTAAGTGCCCTTCTCTGAAATTACCGTGTCTACTGTGATTACTTATAGCCACAGACACTGATGCAGGGGTACGGAAGATCTGTACGTTCTCGTCTGAGCAGTGCACATGAAGGTATAATTAACCACAGTCTAGAGTCTACTCATTTCACTCTCAGCATATTCAACACACAGCATGTCTCGGCCACAGATTTGGCATCCTAAGTATCTCCATACTTGAGTTGTGCAGACAAAGGAAAGGCTTTGTTTCTCTTTCATAATTGCATTGTGTGGACGCTTACGCAGTGAGTGACCAGCGCGAGGGTAGACGGCACAGCCACCACACGGGCTCTTTCCATGCTCTGTGAATTAGCATACCATCTGAATTCAGTGAGCACAAGCAACTTTGGGGTCAATATGCATGTCAGCGGCGTGTGTGCGTGTGAGAAAGAGGGAGGGAGACAGAGAAAGGGCTCTCTCTAAGAAAGTCAAGTGGGGTTGACGGCTGAACAGTCTCTCTGCTTCTGTGTTCAGAATGGACGATTCTGTTTCCTACGCTTTGGAAAGCCAATCTCAGACTAACCCTAGTGAATAATCACAAATCCTCCTCTGCGCGATTGAGTCTAAGACAGAAACTGCCACACACACACACACATGTATCTTTAAATCTTTGAGAGGCAGCTAATCCAAACCACTTTAATAACTTGTGTCGATAAGGATGTCAATTTAATGCTTTTCCAAAAGATGGTTAATATCTTCACATGCTTAATGTCCTCAGCCAGCACCAAGTTTGACATCATTACACCCCCAGCTTTTGCAATCAGCTTTTCGCTAATAATTATGCATAGCAGTTTTGTTTAATTACATTGAGTTTAATTCGCCTCCGTTTTAGCACTTCAGCATTACACATCTATCAAAGCTCTCTGAACATGCGTGTGTGTGGTGGGTAATTATGAAATTGCATAGCTGAGAACACACGCAGGCACACACACTGATGGCCAGCACAACTACCATTAATTACCTTTGCAATTAATTGCATCTTTTATTGTTATTATTGTTTAATCGGCTCTATAAAACAAAAGCCAATAAAGAAGAATCTATGATCCATTATAATCAGCGGTTGTGGGTGACCAAAGAGGGTTGAGGGAAAGAGGAGAGAAACTATGTAATTACCACCTTTCAAACCACAACAGCACTATTCTAATCAAGCCTGCGCACACACACACACACACCTTCTATCTCGGGTATAGAAATCTATTTGAGGGCTGAAAATTAAAATGAAAGCTTAACATTAGGCACACATAACCTTGAGATACAATTTGAAGTGGAAAATTCTCACAGAGAGAAATGTTACAACCTCGCATAAAGAACGCTAAAAAAAATTAGTGGGTTGGAATAATGAGTTTTTTTCTGTATTAAAGCCCCTTTTTTTATGCCGCAAATCCATTTCTTCGAACCCCTCAGTCAGGAAGAGCTCTTTTTGTTAATCATTTCATTTTCCCGCTTAAATCGGCCCACTCATAGACCTTGACTAAGTATGCGATGGAGGGATGGAAAGATGCAAATGTGGGACAAGATTACGAAAATATGAGGTTTGGATAGAAGGTTACTGCGGGAAGTAATTACGGGTGTTCAGTGGAAGGAGATCCAGACCCTTTTTGCTTTCACTGACAAGCCTCGCTGAGGCAAATACGAGAGTGTGAAGCTAATGACTCTTAATGTGGCGACGCTGGCCATAATTTCATAGTCCTCGCTCTTAATAAGCGTAGATGTAATGAATTGGTATTTAGAGGAGAAACTGTTTCCATATATCCGTTTAATGCCATTACTGAGCAAATTAACCTTGCAGGGGATTCATTAAGCTCTGTTCCGATTGGCTGATCATGCGGGTGGAACAGGAAACGTATTAAGGATGGACAACCTTTAAAACGCAGAGCCTCAAAGTTTTAGTGTGGGACAAAGTAGTTAATAACCACAGCTGTGAATGTGTGTGACATGAGCGAGCCCACCGTTCTGACTAAACAACGCTTCAACCCTTCCCCCAGACCTCGTCTGCAGTGGAGTTGGTTGAGAACCGCTCCGAGTTCAAGTAGGATTTGAATCGTTCTATTGAGAGGTCATAAATGTGAAGATGATTGACATATGTCTTTATGACTCTGTCACTTTGACTGATGTAGGGCCTACTACAAACGGCAAGTACAGATGAGACGAAAGCAGAAAAAAAAATCAATCTGTGAGTGAATCAAATTGATTCAGATATATTGATCTTGATAAAGCATTCACTTTTTACTATCTCTCTTTTCTCTCCATCATCACTGTGTTATTTTACCAGATTTCATTCTGAACACATACCAAACTTTCTGTATCGATAATAAACAACTTGTAAAAGACGAATAATGTCCAAAACAAATTATGCTACAAAATATATGGGTAGTTGATGCATAAAAAATGTTTTAAAGAATTAAGGTTATATGTATTTCATATTATATATGAAAAAATATATTGGTATTTTAAGGGGATATGACCAGAAACCATTTGTTTTACAGTTTTAGATATTGTTTTAGATTATTTTTAAGTGATTTTTTTTTTAGAAGTAGCCTAGACTGAAAAAAAAAAAATTGGAGTAGGATTTACTTGAAAAAAGCTAGGCAACTTTTTTTCACTCAGAAAATGCTAGTAGGCCTAAATTTACAAAGATTTGCCAAGTAAAAACCTAAACATATTTATCAGTAGCTTAAATTAGAAATATTTAAGTTAGATTTACTTGGAATATGGAATTAAGTAAACTTTACAGAAAATAAGTAATTTTAACTTGATTAAGTTGAAATTTCCTTTGCATTACATTTCACTAAAACAATAATATTGAATGTTATTAGTCATTTATAGTATGCTTTACTTCGATCATATAAGTAATTTATATTATATCATGTCAGATGTTAAGCATCATGTGAATACAAAGACCTAAATACTTGGTAGACGATACACAATGGCGGTTTGAATGTGTCATTTTGGGCAAAAAAATTACTCGAAATGTCACAAAATAACAAGTTACTAATATTGACAACAAAAATCAATGATAAAACAGTGTAAATACAGCTGGAAATCAGTGAAAATAAACCTCATTAATTATTCAAGGTCCAGTGCATGATGGGAACCCCAGTATCAGAAAAGTTGAGTTATTGTACTCAATTTTATTGAGTTGATATTTACACTTTCATTTCTACTAACTTGAATTATGTACTGATATTGAATTTAGTTGTTTTTTTTTAATTCTTGACTGAACTAACTTTTTCATGTAAATTATATTGTTTTTTTCAGTAGTATTTACTTTACCACATAATCATTTTTTACATGTAGTCAATCTCTTTATATGGTTATAAAATCTGCATTTGTAACAATAAGAAAAGAATTCGCAAATTTGTTGTTTAGATATTAACCTCCCCCAACCTACTTTGTGTGAACTAACCAACCTATGTGCATTTTAACACTTCTTGAGTTCGCATTAATATGCAAAAGTGCACGTGTGGGCAGCATAATCAAAAGAACGAGACAAGATCATTTGAAAATCCTTAAGCCGAGAGAGACAAACTGCAATTCAGGGGACAAATTATGATTTTACTTGCATTAATGAAAGGAAATTAACGTTGGACTGTCATGTCATGTCTTTAACTGTTGAAAAAGGCTCTTAATTATGCTCTTTCTCAAAAGGAAAAAATTAATTCAAACTGTTTTCAATCAAAAGTTTGCTTTGGACTTAGGGGGGTTATTTATATATATATATATATATTTATTTTCTTTGTTTTTAGCTAGAGAGGGGAACACGATTAAATCCATTATATTATAATTCAAATTTTCATTTAACAATGAGTTGCAAATTGGAGCGGAGGTTTTATGTGTGGGTGTTTGTGCCTGTTTGTTTGAAATGATAGGAATGAAGGAAGAAAACACCTAAATCCTGAATAATTTAGATGACTTCTTTTTTGTTTTTTGTTTTTTCTTGTGGCTCTACCTACAGTGCAAATATCATCCTAACTACTTCACTAAATAAGAACTGACACTTTCTTGGAAAGGAAAATGTTGCAGGGTATTGCAAAAAACAAAACAAAAAACCTGGAAAAGGTTCAATTATATTGTTTAGTATTTAATTCATGCAGTATATATTTCACTTTAAACATTTGTGAGGGCTCATACATGCAGTGATTCAATTACAACAGACTTTCACCCCTGCCTCTTTGAAAATCTTGAGTAGGTATAATAGATGTAAATGTGCTGCCATCTGCTGTTAGATGGATTACTGTACAACAATGCTCATTCCAATGTAAATACACTCATCTTTTAATCTTAAAGGAGTAGTTCACTTTTAAAAAACGTTTGCTGATAATTTACTCACCCCCATGTCATCCAAGATGTCCACGTCTTTCTTTTTTCAGTCGAAAAGAAATTAAGGTTTTTGATGAAAACATTCCAGGATTTTTCTCCATATAATGGACTTTACTGGTAACCAAACGGTTCAAGGTCCAAAAGACAGTTTCAGTGCAAACTGTTCAAAGGGCTTTAAACGATTCCAGACGATGAATAAGGGTCTTATCAAGCAAAACGATCACTCATTTAAAAAGATAAATAAAGTTTGTTTTATAAGCTCAAATGGTCGCCTTGCTTTGTTTTGTGATGCGCATTCGAACTCGTTCATCAAAATGAACAAATCTTTTTCTGAGTCAATTCGTTCAATGAATGAATCAAATGCCTCGAAAAAAAGTTTTGTTCATTTTGTTGAACGAGTTCGAACAGGAGAGTGACAAACGCACATCACAGAACAGAGCAAGATGACCATTTGAGCTTATAAAACTTTTTTTTTTAAATGAGTGATCGTTTCACTTGATAGGACCCTTATCCATCGTCTGGAATCGTTTAAAGCCCTTTGCACTGAAACCGTCTTTTAGACCTTGAACCATTTGGTTACCAGTAAAGTCCATTATATGGAGAAAAATCCTGGAATGTTTTCATCAAAAACCTTAATTTCTTTTCGACTGAAGAAAGAAAGACATGGACATCTTGGATGACATGGGGGTGAGTAAATTATCAGCAAACGTTTTTTTTTTTTTTTTTTAAGTGAACTAAATGAAAACCTGCTTGCCATTGTTCAGAATAAATCTCAATGACTCATTCTGACACCATTGTTATTTTAGTATTATTGGTTTATTCATATTATGAATTAGCTTTTATTTTTACATTTTCGGTCATTTTATGTTACCCTTTTGTCATTTTTAACTAATTTTTGTTTTTATGTGTTTCCAGTTAGTAATTTCAGTGCTTCGACTTATTTCAGATAGCTGCAAGGGCAATATTTCAAATGTATTAATTTATTTACTTCTAATATTAAAATTTTTTTTCACTTTGTATTATTAGTTACGATAATCATGTTCTGACATCATTAAAGGGTTAATTCACCCAAAAATGAAAATTATGTTAGTATTTACTCAGATCTCAAACAGATCTCATTCCCCATTGACTACCATAGTATGTATTTTTTCCTACTATGGTCAATGGGGAATGAGATCTGTTTGATTAATACATTCTTCCAAATATCTTCCTTTGTGTTCAGCAGAACAAATAAACACATAGAGGTTGGAACAACATGAGGGTGAGTAAATACTGACTTTTTGGGTGAACTAACCCTTTAAGCTACTTCTTTATTAGCATTCTAGAACAATAAGGTTTGTGTCGATCCACCAAAATACACTCTCTTCTGAGAATTATCTAAAGATAGAATTATGTTAATTAAAGCAATGTAATGCCTCATCCATATTGAGGTTTATTCAACTGTAAGACAAATAAATCACATCAGCACTTTCACTCACTTGCACGCTGACTGGTTTACTGCAATTAAATGTTTGTTTAGATATCATTAATGTGTCTCAGTGACCTCTGATGTCATGGAAATGTGAGGAAAACCCTGCCGAGGGAGAGATAAAAGGAGAACAAATCAGTGCTGGCATCTAGTGGTGACAACATGCATTAGAATGCATTATGGAGCTGACCTGCTGGCAACAAAAGTAGTAGGCTACAAAAAAGTAAATACCGGTAACGCAGTAAACAAAATATGATAGATATACACCATTATTCGAAAGTTTGGTGTGGTTTTTTTTGTTTGTTTTTTGTTTTAATGGCGAGCAAGCACGTATGCGGCTCACCAAGGCAGCATTTATTCAATCCAAATACAGAAATACTGTGAAATATCATTACAATTTAAATGAATAATTTTTCTATTGAAATATATTTTGCATTTTCTATTGCAATATAAATGTAATTTATTCCTGTGACGCAAAGCTGAATTTTTAGCAGCCATTATACTGAAGTATCAGTGTCACATGATACTTCAGAAATCATTGTGATTTTGTGAAAAAAGAGCAACACAAAACAAACAGTGCACATAGGCCTCCTTTTGTTCACCAGTTCTGGTGTTAAAAGCATCTTTGTGAATGACGTGCATGTTCATGTTAAACTGTCCAACTGTCAAGTTTATGTCAATATGTGAGAGAAAGTGTCAGGTATGCTTTGGGACTGAATGTAAATCAGTAGAGATTTATCTGAAGCACTTACAGAAAACTAGCCTTCTCCTTCATTAATTATCAGTGCAACTCATCAATATTCAACTGTATGCAATATTCACAAGAATGAAAGACAGAAAGTGACACAGACCTCTGTGGTAATGTCTGCTCCACTGTAATGGAGATGTTTACCGGCACATAAGGAGACACGTGTGTATGTGTGTCAATGTGCATCTGTGTGTTTGTCAGTGTTTGAGCCACTGTGGGAAACTAGTTTCTCAGGACGTCAAATGCATAATACAAACACATAATGCTCCAATCAAATTCGATTTCTGTCAATTGTTAAAATAACTTTATGGAAAGGGAAAAGGAGGAGAGAGTTTGTAAGTGAATGTGTGTGTAATAGTGATTTTGTTATTTATTGGTTGTGCTAGTGTGGAAATTGGTTTAGTTGAATGTGTAATTCTGAAATTAATAAAGCTGGTTTTCAAATTTAAAATTGAAATGACACTTCTAAACAATTCAATACAACTTTACATCAATCTCTAAAATTCTTGTTAGATTTTTGATTAAAAAAAAAATCAAATGGTGTGGTTGCCAGACTTTTACCATAAAAATATGAATAATATTATTAATGTGCCATATACACGTAGGTTTTCTAAATGTAAAATAAATTAAAATAGCTTGTTAAAACACCTTTTTATTTTTTGGTTAAAGTTTTGGTAAAAATTCTTAGACCACTGCTTTGGCTTTATGGGCCCAAAATTCACATCTCTGATGAAAACTTTGAGTGTTTAAGTTTTTCTTTTTCTTTTACAAAGTACTACGGCTCCCTCGACGGAAATGTATGTTTCAAAAAGTATTGTCTCTCAAGGCAACGGCATTATTAGTGCTAAAAAATAACAGTGTTAAAGATGTAAATTTTTAATCATCGTGGCATGGTCGCACGTTAATTTACTTAGTGTTGGGTTTGCCAGGCTTCACCCTACTGGGTTTCGTTTCTTACTTTCAAATATTTACAGAGAGGATATTTAAAGAGATCTAAAGAAACCTTACACAGCCTCTAAGATTTCGTCTGCCCGACCATTATTAATTAAACACAGGCTCAGAACCTCACTTTGCAAATTAAGCACATTTTTGATAGCACATCAGTACCTCTGAAACATGGCCTGACATCTAACCTCTGAACTCGTGACGATGGAAATCAACTGTTTGACAGTCAGTGAGTGCAGCTTGAGCTTTACATTTGTGTAATTTGGAGCATGCATTACACATTACATGTATGCGTATGTCTACATTTGTGTATTGACAACGACATTAATCTTTTATTCTCATATACTTTTGCTAATCACTACACACCAACTGTCAGGGTTCTGTCACTTCGGTCTAGTTTATATCTTGGTTTGGTGACAGAGCTCTGACTCTCCTGGTTTGTCGTGTGTTTTTGTTACAGTCCTGTCTGTTGTGACCACATGGCTTGTCATGCGTTTCCCTCAAGTCCTGTGCTGGTTCGTCATACCTCATGTTTCTGGTTTTCCAGCCATAGTCAAGGTTTGAGATGCCTGTCTTGTTTTCCCCCTCAGGGTAGATTTGTTTGTATTTTAAAATTTATTTTACCACTTAAAGTTCCTGCACTTGAATCCTCGCTTCACCTTTATTCCATCCATGACACTAACTATAGGTCAACAGGAAGAAATGTGTCTATTTAGTAGAGTTGGAAATTTTCAATTTTAAACCTGCATATTTTAAAGGGTTAGATCACCCAAAAATGAAAATTCTGTCAGTATTTACTCACCCTCAAGTTGTTCAAAACCTCTATGTGTTTATTTGTTCTGCTGAACACAAAGGAAGATATTTGGAAGAATGTATTAATCAAACAGATCTCATTCCCCATTGACCATAGTAGGAAAAAATACATACTATGGTAGTCAATGGGGAATGAGATCTGTTTGAGATCTGAGTAAATACTAACATAATTTTCATTTTTGGGTGAATTAACCCTTTAATGATGTCAGAACATGATTATCGTAACTAATAATACAAAGTGAAAAAAAATTTTAATATTAGAAGTAAATAAATTAATACATTTGAAATATTGCCCTTGCAGCTATCTGAAATAAGTCGAAGCACTGAAATTACTAACTGGAAACACATAAAAACAAAAATTAGTTAAAAATGACAAAAGGGTAACATAAAATGACCGAAAATGTAAAAATAAAAGCTAATTCATAATATGAATAAACCAATAATACTAAAATAACAATGGTGTCAGAATGAGTCATTGAGATTTATTCTGAACAATGGCAAGCAGGTTTTCATTTAGTTCACTTAAAAAAAAAAAAAAAAAACGTTTGCTGATAATTTACTCACCCCCATGTCATCCAAGATGTCCACGTCTTTCTTTTTTCAGTCGAAAAGAAATTAAGGTTTTTGATGAAAACATTCCAGGATTTTTCTCCATATAATGGACTTTACTGGTAACCAAATGGTTCAAGGTCTAAAAGACGGTTTCAGTGCAAAGGGCTTTAAACGATTCCAGACGATGGATAAGGGTCCTATCAAGTGAAACGATCACTCATTTAAAAAAAAAAGTTTTATAAGCTCAAATGGTCATCTTGCTCTGTTCTGTGATGTGCGTTTGTCACTCTCCTGTTCGAACTCGTTCAACAAAATGAACAAAACTTTTTTTCGAGGCATTTGATTCATTCATTGAACGAATTGACTCAGAAAAAGATTTGTTCATTTTGATGAACGAGTTCGAATGCGCATCACAAAACAAAGCAAGGCGACCATTTGAGCTTATAAAACAAACTTTATTTATCTTTTTAAATGAGTGATCGTTTTGCTTGATAAGACCCTTATTCATCGTCTGGAATCGTTTAAAGCCCTTTGAACAGTTTGCACTGAAACTGTCTTTTGGACCTTGAACCGTTTGGTTACCAGTAAAGTCCATTATATGGAGAAAAATCCTGGAATGTTTTCATCAAAAACCTTAATTTCTTTTCGACTGAAGAAAGAAAGACATGGACATCTTGGATGACATGGGGGTGAGTAAATTATCAGCAAACGTTTTTTTTTTTTTTTTTTAAGTGAACTAAATGAAAACCTGCTTGCCATTGTTCAGAATAAATCTCAATGACTCATTCTGACACCATTGTTATTTTAGTATTATTGGTTTATTCATATTATGAATTAGCTTTTATTTTTACATTTTCGGTCATTTTATGTTACCCTTTTGTCATTTTTAACTAATTTTTGTTTTATGTGTTTCCAGTTAGTAATTTCAGTGCTTCGACTTATTTCAGATAGCTGCAAGGGCAATATTTCAAATGTATTAATTTATTTACTTCTAATATTAAAATTTTATTTCACTTTGTATTATTAGTTACGATAATCATGTTCTGACATCATTAAAGGGTTAGTTCACCCAAAAATGAAAATTCTGTCAGTATTTACTCAGATCTCAAACAGATCTCATTCCCCATTGACTACCATAGTATGTATTTTTTCCTACTATGGTCAATGGGGAATGAGATCTGTTTGATTAATACATTCTTCCAAATATCTTCCTTTGTGTTCAGCAGAACAAATAAACACATAGAGGTTTTGAACAACTTGAGGGTGAGTAAATACTGACAGAATTTTCATTTTTGGGTGATCTAACCCTTTAAAATATGCAGGTTTAAAATTGAAAAATTTCCAACTCTACTAAATAGACACATTTCTTCCTGTTGACCTATAGTTAGTGTCATGGATGGAATAAAGGTGAAGCGAGGATTCAAGTGCAGGAACTTTAAGTGGTAAAATAAATTTTAAAATACAAACAAATCTACCCTGAGGGGGAAAACAAGACAGGCATCTCAAACCTTGACTATGGCTGGAAAACCAGAAACATGAGGTATGACGAACCAGCACAGGACTTGAGGGAAACGCATGACAAGCCATGTGGTCACAACAGACAGGACTGTAACAAAAACACACGACAAACCAGGAGAGTCAGAGCTCTGTCACCAAACCAAGATATAAACTAGACCGAAGTGACAGAACCCTGACAGTTGGTGTGTAGTGATTAGCAAAAGTATATGAGAATAAAAGATTAATGTCGTTGTCAATACACAAATGTAGACATACGCATACATGTAATGTGTAATGCATGCTCCAAATTACACAAATGTAAAGCTCAAGCTGCACTCACTGACTGTCAAACAGTTGATTTCCATCGTCACGAGTTCAGAGGTTAGATGTCAGGCCATGTTTCAGAGGTACTGATGTGCTATCAAAAATGTGCTTAATTTGCAAAGTGAGGTTCTGAGCCTGTGTTTAATTAATAATGGTCGGGCAGACGAAATCTTAGAGGCTGTGTAAGGTTTCTTTAGATCTCTTTAAATATCCTCTCTGTAAATATTTGAAAGTAAGAAACGAAACCCAGTAGGGTGAAGCCTGGCAAACCCAACACTAAGTAAATTAACGTGCGACCATGCCACGATGATTAAAAATTTACATCTTTAACACTGTTATTTTTTAGCACTAATAATGCCGTTGCCTTGAGAGACAATACTTTTTGAAACATACATTTCCGTCGAGGGAGCCGTAGTACTTTGTAAAAGAAAAAGAAAAACTTAAACACTCAAAGTTTTCATCAGAGATGTGAATTTTGGGCCCATAAAGCCAAAGCAGTGGTCTAAGAATTTTTACCAAAACTTTAACCAAAAAATAAAAAGGTGTTTTAACAAGCTATTTTAATTTATTTTACATTTAGAAAACCTACGTGTATATGGCACATTAATAATATTATTCATATTTTTATGGTAAAAGTCTGGCAACCACACCATTTGATTTTTTTTTTAATCAAAAATCTAACAAGAATTTTAGAGATTGATGTAAAGTTGTATTGAATTGTTTAGAAGTGTCATTTCAATTTTAAATTTGAAAACCAGCTTTATTAATTTCAGAATTACACATTCAACTAAACCAATTTCCACACTAGCACAACCAATAAATAACAAAATCACTATTACACACACATTCACTTACAAACTCTCTCCTCCTTTTCCCTTTCCATAAAGTTATTTTAACAATTGACAGAAATCGAATTTGATTGGAGCATTATGTGTTTGTATTATGCATTTGACGTCCTGAGAAACTAGTTTCCCACAGTGGCTCAAACACTGACAAACACACAGATGCACATTGACACACATACACACGTGTCTCCTTATGTGCCGGTAAACATCTCCATTACAGTGGAGCAGACATTACCACAGAGGTCTGTGTCACTTTCTGTCTTTCATTCTTGTGAATATTGCATACAGTTGAATATTGATGAGTTGCACTGATAATTAATGAAGGAGAAGGCTAGTTTTCTGTAAGTGCTTCAGATAAATCTCTACTGATTTACATTCAGTCCCAAAGCATACCTGACACTTTCTCTCACATATTGACATAAACTTGACAGTTGGACAGTTTAACATGAACATGCACGTCATTCACAAAGATGCTTTTAACACCAGAACTGGTGAACAAAAGGAGGCCTATGTGCACTGTTTGTTTTGTGTTGCTCTTTTTTCACAAAATCACAATGATTTCTGAAGTATCATGTGACACTGATACTTCAGTATAATGGCTGCTAAAAATTCAGCTTTGCGTCACAGGAATAAATTACATTTATATTGCAATAGAAAATGCAAAATATATTTCAATAGAAAAATTATTCATTTAAATTGTAATGATATTTCACAGTATTTCTGTATTTGGATTGAATAAATGCTGCCTTGGTGAGCCGCATACGTGCTTGCTCGCCATTAAAACAAAAAACAAACAAAAAAAACCACACCAAACTTTCGAATAATGGTGTATATCTATCATATTTTGTTTACTGCGTTACCGGTATTTACTTTTTTGTAGCCTACTACTTTTGTTGCCAGCAGGTCAGCTCCATAATGCATTCTAATGCATGTTGTCACCACTAGATGCCAGCACTGATTTGTTCTCCTTTTATCTCTCCCTCGGCAGGGTTTTCCTCACATTTCCATGACATCAGAGGTCACTGAGACACATTAATGATATCTAAACAAACATTTAATTGCAGTAAACCAGTCAGCGTGCAAGTGAGTGAAAGTGCTGATGTGATTTATTTGTCTTACAGTTGAATAAACCTCAATATGGATGAGGCATTACATTGCTTTAATTAACATAATTCTATCTTTAGATAATTCTCAGAAGAGAGTGTATTTTGGTGGATCGACACAAACCTTATTGTTCTAGAATGCTAATAAAGTAGCTTAAAGGGTTAGTTCACCCAAAAAGTCAGTATTTACTCACCCTCATGTTGTTCCAACCTCTATGTGTTTATTTGTTCTGCTGAACACAAAGGAAGATATTTGGAAGAATGTTTTAATCAAACAGATCTCAATCCCCATTGACTAGTATGTATTTTTTCCTACTATTGGTAGTCAATGGGGATTGAGATCTGTTTGATTAACTTTCTTCCAAATATCTTCCTTTTGTGTTCAGCAGAACAAATAAACATAGAGGTTTGGAACAACATGAGGGTGAGTAAATACTGACAGAATTTTCATTTTTGGGTGAACTAACCCTTTAAGGCGATACTGTGTAGATATCAGTTGTCCAAAATTCTCTTTTAAACAAAGAAACGTTTTTTCCCCCTTTAAATTTCTTTTCTTTCTATAATAACATCTCTTATTTCCTACTTCACCCGACTTTTTTTTGTTTGCTTTTTTTGTTGCTAATCTAGTCTTTTATTGAAAGTTAATAATTTGCTATGAAATATTGACCTAATTTACTTTCAATAAAAGAGTAGTATGAATGCTGTATGTTATTTCATACAACACATTAATGTTGCCTAAATTAGCCTAATGTGAAACCATCCTCTCTTTCTGTAAGTTTATTTAAAACTTTTTGAAGAACGGTGTCGACATTGATATCATATAAACGGGAGTATTTCCAGCACCAAGGACAGTCCCAGATTTACCACACATGCGAATAAGCACTTTGAAGGGCCGAAACCATTTAACTATTAGCCTACTACTATCGTTTCATAAGCAATAAATTTACCATCGCATTTTATAAACGTTTTTTAATTGATAGATCTAAATCACACTGTAATTGACCCATCTAATTTAGTCGCGTCTGCTCTTAAGTTCACTGTCATGGAAATCCTACGTGTTGTGTTGTTTGACGTTTGCAGATAGCGATCCGTGTGAACTGTGCCCTCCTCCAGGGCTTCTCTCGCGCAACGCAGATACCGTTTCCTCGCGCATCTCCTTGCATAGTGTCGCGCGAGAGCCCCTCGCGGAGAGACGTCACTGCTGTCAGTTTGTGGCCGTTCGTCACATTTGTGGGTTTCAGTTCGATTGAGATGCTGCTCAAAGCAGAGCGCCTCGTTTTCTCGTCTTTCGTTTTCAACAACGACTAACGGCGAAGACCAAAACGGGAATGAATCACGGAAAACGACAATCTAGCGGTGGAAAGGAGGAGAAGACGTCGCCGGAATGATCCCCAAAGAGACGCGTTTCCTCGCGCTGCGCTCGTGAAGCTCATTCGAAGGATTCAAAGGGGCGCGCGATCGAGCGGGTCTCGCGCACAGCCTGCCCTCAATCATGCCTGTGCGACGAGGTCACGTCGCGCCACAGAACACATTTCTCGGGATTATTATCCGCAAATTCGAGGGTCAAAGTGAGTGCCACCTTCCAGATGTTGCAGTAATGTTTGTTTACTTCATTGCAACAATAAAAGCTGCATGTGGGGCGATTCAGTCGCTGTTTTGTTTGTGTGACCTCTAGATAGTGTGAATTTACCTCCACGCACTGACAGTACAACTTGTTTCCTTTTTCCGATATCCAAACTTAGAAATTGATACTTTGATTTATTAGTGCTGTACTATTACCGTTTCTCATCGATGTAAACATTGATTAGTTAAGTGGTTAACCGCGCAATAGATTGTAGATAGTGTTTGTTTGGACTCTTTCTCCATTAGACATTATAGGGAGGAAACAATCAATTAATGGTGTTCAGTGTTCGGCTAACATCATGTCAGCATTTGAAAAATGTGTGATTTGAGTCTTAATGTTTACTCGCACTGCCACAGGCACTTATTTGAGTTGTCCACTGCCAAAAATCTTACTCTTCCATGTGTTACTGTCTCTGCAGTTTTCTCTCAACAAAACTGTTATAATAGGACAGTTTCTGTTAGACAACATGGAGGACACAAGCAAGCATAAAGGTTTTCTTTTGACTCAAAATAGGCGTAAGGTGTTAGATTGAGACCGTTTTGTGTCTATACAGTTGGTGACCACCATATGTGCAAAATGTTCCTTAATCAGGAATATTCTGGGTTCAGGTAATCTCATTCAGTGCTGATTTCCAAATTTACCATAAAATAATAATAATTGAGAATTGAAAAGAAATGTTAGCCACTTATTTAATCTTGTTATTCATACTATTTGATCTGTAAATCTGTTTAAATAATCTTTATACTAATTTAAGGGTTTTATGATTGCATTGTCATGGATACATTTGGAGAATTAGACAATTTTACAGGGGAAAAATATTTAAAAAATGTGTTTTCACACTAAAATCAAGCCAACAATTCATATTGTGTCTATACTTTTGAAACAATTAGACCAATTCACTTCTAATGTACTGTAAGGGGCTCGCTGTAATTCCGATTTTATTTTTTATTTTTTAACAAAAGGACAAACAAAATGTAACCAACATTATGCCACAAATTCTGTTGAATGAGATTAACATAGTGAACCCTGTATATTTTTTTTAATTGTTTCATGCTTTCATTTTTTCTTGATGCAGTGAGGTTTATTTCCATCCTGCACGGATGATAGGGTTATATTAGTTGTGTACAAATGCTAAAAAAAAGATGTTTGTGGTAATATCTTCATTAGTTTGAATAGCAGAATAGCAGTTTGTCAACAATCATGGTGTAACGGTATAAATTTCGGCCTAATTACTCAAATTTAGAGTCCTACATTTTCTAAGTACACACTGCCAAAAGCACAAGTGCTCCTAAGGCAGTATAAGTAACACTTTTATAAAAGCTTTAAGAATGGTTTACTATATCCTTTCACCTCAGCTCCCTTTACGTGGTTACTTTATCCCAATAACTCTTTTCTGCCCATTTCTACAGACAAGAGATTTGTCATAGCAAATGCACGCGTCCAGAACTGTGCCATCATCTACTGCAATGATGCCTTCTGTGAGATGACCGGGTTTTCCAGGCCAGACGTCATGCAGAAGCCGTGCACCTGCGACTTCCTGCATGGACAGCTGACCAACCGGCATGCTATTGCGCAGGTAGCACAGGCTCTCATGGGCTCGGAGGAACGCAAAGTGGAGATCACCTATCACCGCAAGGACGGTGAGTGTGTGAGCTTTACATTTTTATTGTATTTCAATGAACTTGAGAAAGTCTGTGGGTTGAGTTTACTAAATGTTACTCTGTACATTAATGTTTTGGTTAAAATAACCTCTGGTTAACTCTGGTGCTCTTTGCGTGTCAGTCAAAAATGATAGTTTTTTTTTTTCCAATTAAATTAATGTACTATATTTTAGTTTGATTATGCTTTTTATTTTAAGGGGTCATGAACTGGCTTTTTAAATTTTATTATATTGTTGTCTGAGGTCAACTTATGACGTTCGCTTGGTTTTTGCATTCAAACACATCAAAATGAATAAGTAATAGGCTATTTTGTACCCTAGTTTTGAGGCTAGCTCAAAAACGCTTGGTTTTTATGGGCGTCTCGCACTGAAGACTTGGAAGTAAACGCCCACTGCTGTGAGTGGATAACAGTTTTGCATATTATAATGAGTTTCAACTCACTCGTCGGTGCACTGGGGGAAATCGTTCTGGAAACGTCCAATGTTGTAAAATGGCAACTGGAATGATTCTTCCATACATGTTCGACCCAGAGTCCGTGTGTTGCACCATTCCTGTCAGATCCAATATAGATGGCACAGCACCGTTCTTTACTCTTAAACGGTCTGCAAATCCAGTCGTGTTTACAAAACAAAACAAAAGTGGATCATGATAACCACAGATAAAACCAGTTATAGCCTATAAATTAGCTCCTCACTATAATGGCATAACTTTATGGTTTCTGTATTTTTTGTATGAAAAACAATAGCCTAACAGTTAAATACATTATTAAATACTGTACTTATATTCCATTAGTCATAATACATTGTCTACATTAATAATATTATACAATATGTACATATCCCACATTTCATGGTGCAGTTAATATTACTTGGCTAACCTTACAGTAAATCCATGGGAAGCTAAATAGATTCAGTATCAATTCAGATTCTGACTGGATCGTTGCACGCAGTGTTTCTCCTTTTTGTCAGCGGTGTTTCATCTGCCTTTAAACTGGTTTAAACTTGACATTTGTGTTTTTCGCTGAACTCAAGTGCTTCTCACTGGATCTCGTGAGCAAAACGATCAGAGGCGCGTCTGCGTGAGCTTGCGCTGCACTCAGTGCGCTGCCATTTGGACTTTGACCCGAGCGGATAAATGCTCCGTGTGGCACGCGCGGTTTAAATGAGTTTCGTTCCGCTTTTGACGCATAAACATTATCGAACATTTATCGACCTCTTGATATCGTTTTATCGAGGAAAATTATATCGCGATAATTATCGTTATCGTTTTATCGCCCAGCCCTAATTGTTATATAATAATTGTTATGTTCTGTGGTAATGTTCATGGACTGCAATACTAAACCAGTCCGCTAGAAGCTGTGAGTGAGAATTGGCTGTTGATGGAAAAGTAAAGAGTAGTGATGGGAAGTTTGGTTTTCCGCGAACCGGTTCTTTCGGAATGTTCGTTTCAATGAACCGGTTCAAAAAAAAAAACCGGTCAACTTCACCAGTTCTTTTACGTCCTCCTCACGTAATGACGTCAATTCTATAATCCCGGCAGATAGAAAATACTTTAAATTAAAGGCATTTGTAATCATAACTTCAGTTAAATAATAGTACTCATCGTCATAATAATCTTGTATAAATTTCTTACTTTTACGTTTTGCAAACGAACCCTGTAGCCTACAGATGATGTGCAAACGTGGATGTTTTAAATGTCTTAAAGATATAAAGTGCATAAATGGTCTTCATCATTTTATTTGTTATTAAATAAACTTACATTTCGCCGAATTCGGCCCCTCATTTAAGTCCTCGGTTCACTCGTGCTGCCGGCTCATGTATGAGCACATCATCAGTTGGCCGACAGAAAGTTCTGTTTTAGAGACGATGCTATCACGCATGCGCAGTATCTCCAGCTCATCGGTTCTCCGTGTCAAACGTGTCCGAAAGAAACAGTTTTTGGTTCTGTACTGGTGATTCAAGAACTGCAACAACCGGTTCTTGACTCGAGAACTGTAGCATAGGCCTGTGTGTGCTTAATAATAACAGTGTTTAATAATATGTGATGTGAAAATATGTGAAAAACAGTGTTTAATAATATGTGATGTTTTAACGCGTTATAAACATTTACTTAGCAGTGCACCACTAAAACCTTGGTATCAAAGATTTATATGAAATTTATAAGAAATTAAATGAGCTGTTCCAGAAAATATTATTTTAGTATAATAATATTAAATGTTTAGTTTGACAGTTTTACAATCTATACTTTGTGTTTCCAAACTTTAAAATAATACAGTAAAAATAAAGTAATTAATTATGTAACATGTTTCCAATATGTTTTATTTTGTTACACTTAGCCAACTGATGTTCAGCTAAATACTTAAGAAACGTACTTTCATCCCTCAGAAAAAAATTGCACGCATGCTCAACTCCTCGATTCTCAGTATGTCAAACGTGTCCGAAAGAAACAGTTGCCGGTTCTGTACTGGTGATCCGAGAACTGTTGTACCTGTGCGTTCGGTAGTACACGCATGCGCAATATCAGCTGCTCATGCTCATCACTTCTCTCTCAGCACCAACATGTTTCAGTTCAGTGAATTAATGGAGTTACTGGAGTAAAATATACTCCGCGATATTGGTTTATTTCGATTTGGAGGTACTGTCAGGCATGTCTGAAAGTGAGTAACTTTATTAATTTGTGGATCAGCGCTGACGTAACTTAAGACGCGAACTGTTTTGAACGATTTTAGTGTACTGGTTCGACCGGTTCACAAAAAAGAACGATTCGTTCACGAACTGACCATCATTAGTAAAGAAAAGAAGTAGTAAAGTAAAGCGATGACTGTTGTAAACTACTTGTCTTCTCTTCTTGTTTATTTCTTTCATTACGAGTCCCAACATTACAATCAATTCAATATTTATCATCGTATATTCTGCATAATTGGATGTTTTTAAATAAACACTGACAAAGGGGCTGGACAATATGATAATATATTAGAAGTGTAACAATACCCTCATGTCACAATTTGATACATATTACGATACTGAACATTACGATACGATATTATTGCGATACTCCAAGACATAAAGGGTTAACAAAAAAATTACTAAATGCTAAATTTGATATAACATTGTGGGTTTAAATGAATAGGCTTGGACTTGTAACCCAAGGACAATGGTGACACCAGAATAACAATATTCATGATTCTGAAGCTGAAAATACTGAATAATTTTAATATTCGAATATTCTTGCACTCTGTCATTGACTAGATATATTTCAAATAAATGTTATGTAACATAAGACATTTGGCATTATCAGGACCCACAAATATTCCCCCATTGCATTATTATACATTAAAATCAACATTATATATAGTAGTTTAATGTAGTATTGACACTAAAAATCTGAAAACTTGAATTATTTCCTCACACAGTAATTTTTATTTTGGGGGATCTATCCACGATACATATTGTCACATTTTTGTATTGCGATAAATTTTGGCATCATGATATATATATATTTATTTATTTATTTATTTATTTATTTATGTACAGACAAATTTGCTTTATGTATTTCATTGAAATCAGGCACATATAAATGTCAGGAAACACGATTCCTGGCTGCATGTCAATATCCATGGATCAATGGATCTTTGGTAAGTTGTAAGGAACACTATATCGATTCCAATCTTTAGTTTAAATTGATAATCGTTTGTTTTAGTCACGTTTTCACAGTTTCCCTTATTAAATCCAGTCACGCAACAGCTCTTTTGCCATTTGGCTGAGGGGGTGTGTGCCGGCGGGAAAATGACGTCAGTACATATCCTCTATTGGCAAATCAAGCGAACACAATTGTTGCAAAATAAAATATAGCTGGTTCCTATATTCATTATATGTTATTTTTTTTAACTGTCGAGTCAGCCAATTAAAAAAGAAAAGAAAGGAGAGAGTATTGATCAGGATATATAGGGCATGTATGTTCTGAGAGAGAAAACAAAATTAATTGATGATGAGTGCCTGGAAATAATATTAATTAATATGTTATAACATTTCTGGTCGTAATCTGTTTTTAGAGCAAATGCTGAAAGTTTTTTCCTGCCAAGATAATTTCTTCCGCATTTAGCATATTGAATCTCTTGTACAACCAAGCTTACTTACAACAGAACAAACAGGCGCCCTGTCCACTCACTGAGAATTCTCTCATTTAATAATATGTTCAACTCAATATTCATTCTTCTTCTTCTCAATATTCTCAATATTCTATACACTTCTTTTATTCTCCCCATCTATCAAAAGTTGATTCTCTAAAGAACTATAATAGGGGGCTTTATCTGCATGTGCAAATCTGCATGTGCAAAGTCTTAACGACAACCATACACTCACTCGCAATTGAAAGTGTAATCTTGTAATAGTGCATTATCTAAACAGGATATAATGCATTAGACTAGAGCCATCATATATCATTAATACCCTTTAAAAATTCAGTAGTAGTTTAAGAGTCTTTTTAATAGTTTCTAACTGAAGTGGTACATTTCATTCATATAATCATGTCAATCAATGCTAGCAGCATAAAAAGCATCTGCAATTTATCTGACATCCGTTTTCCATAATAAACTCCCTGGCTTTTCTTCATAGTTATGTCCCAGGGGTAACTTTGAGCTACTGTTTCTAGACCTCACTTTATTGTCAATAAAATCTGTCAACTCTGTTCTGAATGCTTCTTAGATATCATAAGAACTAATTGACAAGTCATTACGCTGATTTCCTCCCTAGAGACCGCATATAAATTCACTTCTCTCTCTGAGGTGTAAATGAGGCTGCTCTCCTCTTGCTGAAACACAGCACGTTCTGGACCTTCTCTTTATTTATTTTTTATTGTGATTTTAGTGGCTTCTACTGTGAATCCATTAAACTGTGAACGATGAGCAGGTGCATGCAGAACGCCTCTTCATTTTTTATCCTTCTGTTCAATAACTTATAAAAAAAAAAAAAATTAAAATTAGAGTTTAGTATTCTTATGTCTTTTTAAATCTTTTTAAGCTTCACTTGTTTATATGTTTTTGGACTTTCATCTATATGGACTGGTGCATTTGTCTTATCCTAACGCAAGTTCTATTGTAATGTATATGTAGGCTATATCCATGTGTAACAGCTTCTTGGCTTCATTTTGTCCATCAAGAATTGATTGGACCATTGGATGGTTTGCTGTTGTTGCAATCGTACGTGAGTGACAGATTGTCCCATTATGATGCAGTGAGAAATGTCTTATCAGTTAATCATTACTCATAATCATTATTTTGATTTAAATCTAAAAGGTCACATGAATTAAGAAAAAGTATGATGTGCACTGTATAGATAAATCATTTATAATAAAAACTACAATATTCCATTAAAAAAAAAACTACAACAAAAAAAAAACAGGAATTGTCCATTTTGATTTAATGGTGACTTGAAACCAGAAACGCGTTTCTTTTTGAAACTGGATGCCATGTAACATTCAAAATGATTCACTTTTAAACTAAACATAATCTCTAAGTGAAAACCAGACCCACAATGTCACTTAATTTCTATTTGAATAAAGGATAAAGCCTGCTAAACTTGTTACATTTGCTATACTCATCACATAGTATTCATGAAAATTAAGTTTTGAATGTCAAATTGTGAGTAAAAATAAATTTAAGAAAAAATACATTTAAAAAATAATTTTGCTGCTCTTATTGCAAAATATCAGCTAGCATATTTCAGTTTAAATCTAGCTAATTATCACTCATTCAGTTTGATATATAAATTAAATTATAATACTGAAGTAAGAAATTATTGAATTTGAATTTTGCACAAAATATTGTACAAATGGGTGTAGAAAATATAACTTTAAATACATAAATTAATGCCATTGTGCATATTGAGCCCTATATACAGTAAAACTGTTTGTTTTTTTATTAGAAAAGGGTTCTTTGCTGAACCTGGAAGTTGCTGCTAAATAACACTGAATAACCATTGAGTGTGTGGTCATATTAGATGATATCACCCCGCTTATTCCATTACACACACACACACACACACACACACACACACACACGCAGTTAGGTGCTCATGAGAATGGGTCATGCCTTATTTAGCATTTATATTGCAATAGAATGTGATATCCCTGCATAATTCTTCTGAGACTTCCTGTCTGAGCTTTGGCACTATTATCCTACACTGCTGTCTTGGCAAATTCCCTGCTCCAAAGGATTTCATTCAACAAGATTAAAATAAATAATGCAATTCAGCTAAACCCATTTCTTGCAGCATTTTTGCATTCAGCTTTTGTACATTTTCATGTTGCAAATACATTATACACAATCCTCCTCTCTTCAGGGTGCTCTTTTTGTTCTGTATGTAACATTTAACTAATTGTGGTTTCAACTCAAGTTGTTCTTGAATAAGTCAATTAGTCTTTTAAAAACAAATACATTGAGATTGTGTTACAAATACAATAGCAAATACACTCATTTATACACCTTACTAGTACTTCTGAACTGCCTAAATTCTTTGTGATTTAACAAGGTGCTGGAAACATTCCTCCAAGGGCACACATCCATGATCCACACTAATCTTCTGTTCCACCACAACCCAAAGGAACTCTATTGGATTGAGATCTGGGGACTGTGGAGGCCATATGAAAATAGTGAACTCATTGTCATGTTCAAGAAACCAGTTTGAGATGATTTGAGCTTTGTGACATGGCACATTATCCTGTAGGAAGTAGCCATCAGAAGATGGGTACCGTGTGGTTATAAAGGGATGGACATGGTCAGGAACAATACTCAGGTGGACTGTGGCATTTACAGTTTTTTTTTTTTTTGTGTTATTGCTTAAGCACAATTTTGAAAGCAGAGCCCGTTTTGTCTAAACACTAAACACAATTAGCACAACCTACACCAAAGTAGCACAACATTTCAGATCATTTGCAAAATGGAACACTTTTCAAAACTATACACAACTTATTCAATTTTATTCAATTATTTTATGACTTATTCAGACTTATTATACAATATTTTGTAAAAACACACACATTTCAGATGACTTCAATCTTTTTTAACCTGTTACACACTGCTGCTAACATAAAATACTTTTAGCAAGTCTAATTCTCAATGATTAGAGTACTGTAAATGAAGTACACAGAAAGTGCAACTATACAATAGTTCAGCAAACATTACACAAGACCAATGCTGGAGACTGAGGAAAATATCATTGATTTCTCTTCATATATGTAAGTCGGTCCCAGTTGTCATGCTGCTAGTAGTGTGCATAACACTATCTGAAAAAAGGCAAGTGAACATACCTGCTGCGTTTATATAGTGCTTAAACCTGATTGGTGTGTCTACAATTTAGCAATCGCGTGTGTGTGCACCTGATGGCTGTGTTTAACAGATTGGCTCATAGGTGTGTTAATTTGACAGTCAGTGCTTTGGAATTGCAAGGAAGTGACATCATGATATACTGCTGTGTCTGATGTATACAAGTGTGTTTAGTGTTTTGCTGTGTGTCAAATCACTGTGTGTAATGTTTTGCAAATAGTGTGAAGCTGACAATGTGCTTACAGTTGTGCAAATCTAGCCTTGTGTTTTGCTCCTCGAGTGAAAGGTTTTGCTAATTGTGGGAAAAGTTTAATTTTAGTGTGTAAGCAATCGTAAAACACCATTACACCACCAGTAGCAGCAGCCTGAATAGTTGATACTAGGCAGGGTGGATCCATACTTCATGTTATTTACACCAAATTCTGACCCTGCCATCTGAAGGAGGCTTTCTATCAGTTCGACCCAGTCTGGCCATTCTCAACGCAATGGGAGGGGAGTGCGGTCCAGGGCTCTGAACTCGGTTCAAGGAACGAAAACCGGAAACAAATAGAATTTTAACTGGAATGAAAACAAAAACAAAATAATTTTTAATCTTTCTAAACAGAAATGTTTATTTGAAATGACCATTAACCGGTTAATGATTTTGTTAATATCGTTATCTTTAATATTTTAATTTGGCAGTGACCAATCATGAATTGAGTTGTACAGCATGTGATGTTGACGCTGTACAGATTAGTATCAGGCAATAGCAAAGCTAGTATTGGACCCTTACTTGCATGTTGTGTCAGACATTAGGAGACATTAGGAGTTTCCAGAGGAAGATGGACTTTATAAAGGCTTTGAATGATCCCATTTTGGCGAAAATGAATAAAAAATAACCAAAATCACAACTATCTTACTGTATAAAAACTTTATATGTAGAAACAGCCAACACAAACATTAAAATGGCTTTGTACAGATTGAAAATGAATTATAGAATAATACATTATATTTATAATAATTACGTTTCGGCTGCAGACTAATAACAAACATAAATGCATTACATTGCAAGTTTATGTAGGATATGTTCATGAATTAGATTAAGACAAGGCACATTTTGTAAAACAGATGTACATTAAGATCCATGACCGTCATGACGACGATGATAAATTGAATTTTCAATAACCACTGAAAACACACCGGATCATGACCGCTACTTATGTCTTGAAAAACTATTATAAATTCTGCATTAACTTTTCATATAGTATTTTCATACAATGTTTTAAATTGAATTGTGTTATGAATTGTGACCAAGTGTAATTTTTGAGGTTTTTGTTTGTGGGTTAATAAATGGTCTTTACTCTTGACTGTAAATGTTTGGAAAAGAGTGACCCATGACTGTCTTTTATTTTTTGTGCTGCACTCACTAACGAACATATGCTGTCATGTTGCCCTGCAGGCCGCTCTATATGATTAATGAGCTGTGTTTCTTAACACACAGCTCCACCAATCAGCACACACCTCCATGTACCAGTCACTTTAAAGACTGAACAAAACCATGTCAAAGGCTGTATGCTACTAGTTTAGAAATGAGGCGATTAATGGCAAATAATGAAGATCTGTTCAAACATTTAAATTCCATTCCAACATCTGGCTCAATTATTCACTTCTTTCCAAATTCAGTTCCTCTAGGAGACAATCATCGGGATTTACTTCTTAATGAAATTGGAATTATTCGCATGTGTGCCTCTGTATCTTGTATTTTAATTCTATGAAAATGAAATCTGTCGATACAGATCCTCTTTCTATTATGAGCAGATTAAAAGTTACAGTTTCACTTTGGCACAGACAGAAGAGAGAGGAGGACACGCACAAACGCACACACACACACACACACACAGACAGACAGAGGTATTTATAGCTCTTGTGCTTTTTGGTATGTTTAGAGTCTCTGCTCAGGGGAACAGAGACCGACTCCACTGCTGTACTGTTAATCGATAGCAATATAGCAAGAACAAACCCCTTTAGCACTAGATTATTATTATTATTAATACCAATAATGAAACATGCTTTGTCAGATTATGAATGCTTTTAGCACTCTGCTAAAAGAGCAAGAATATTAAAAGTTTGAAACGAAACACTGATTCGTTTTATTCCCATCAACACTTTACAATACTTTATGGCAGACTACAAACCTTGTCTGGTTACCATGAGTAGATTTAGATTTCATTCGCATCATGTGTTCTTTTGTTCATTTTTTCTGCTCCTCATTTGTGTTCATTGGTTTGAGCTGTGTTCTATTAATGATCCTTTTTTGTGTTTGCCATATAAGTTGATCCCTTACGTTCATTCTCTGTTCGGTCTATGTTGCTACAGTATGTCACTGTATTTAGTGTGTGTTGCCCTTCCTGTCTGATTATTATTTCTATCACCATTATTAAACTTAGTATTGAAACTTTATTCTTCATCTTCGTCTGCCTTTCTGCAACCGCCCGTTACATAGTCCTACAAGACAACATGCCACATTCATTTGTCTCACCCTCAGACAACATGCCCACTGACTATCATATAGCTGGCTAAGGCTACGTCCACATTAATCCGGATGCATTTGAAAACGGGGTTTTCGTTTAAAAACGCTCTCCGTCCACACTAGCGTTTACAGGCGTTTTCCGACGTTTCAGTGTGGATGAGAAAGTTCTAAATTCACTTCACTGCGCATGCGTGTAACTTCACAAAATCTCACTGAGATTAAACAGATGGGAAAATAAATAATAATGTTATCGCACAATAACAGGATAATTTTATTTAGCAAAATATCTCACCATATGTTTGGTCTAAAACGCAACTGCTCTCCTGTTTTGCCGCAGGACAGCAAATGTAAGTACATTATCTGTCTCAACATAGAAAGTAACATATTTTAACAATAGTGTAAAAATGAATAACACATGACAGGCACAATACCGATAAACATGAATATCTATTGGTACTACATGGATCACATGACTAAACTTGCGTCATCGTTTTGAAATACCTCCGGTTTCACTGTCCACACTACGACGCGAAAACGGCGTTTTCAAATTTATCCACTTTGGAGAGCGTTTTCCAAACGATATGTTTTTGTTGACTTAAAACGGCATCTCAATGTGGACGGAAGGCCAAAATGGAGAGAAAAATATACGTTTTCAAACAAAAACGTATTAGTGTGGACATGGCCTAAAGTGCATGTTGCTTTTTTTACACTGTAAAAAGTTTGTAATTTGTAAGGTTAAAGAACTGTTTCTTCCTGATCTAACCCTTGAGTTTAGTTTTACCAATGTATTAACTTTGATTCAGTGATGTTAAATAATATAATTAATTCAGATGTTACCACATTTTAGTTTAGTTCCAAAAAAAC
Source organism: Pimephales promelas (assembly GCF_016745375.1). The sequence goes on along the minus strand of NW_024121355.1, from coordinate 5,241,194 downwards.
TCTGGTCGATAGTTGCTACAATGAATGTTTCTAAGCATAAATTAATCATTGGAATTGGGTGAAGTTTGACAGGTTCATGATATTTTAATAATTTAAAGCATAAAATGTTTGTTTTCAAGAAATTAAAATTCATTCTATACATTTTGAATTAGTTGGGTTGAATTAGTTATTGAATTTCACTCTAGATAAACTTAAAAAATGAACACAATTGGAAAAAATTTAAAGCCTCCATTTTCTCACCATGTCTCACACAAACAAACAAGCAAAACAACTTACAAAGAGTTTTCAAGGTTTGAACCCTCATCATTTTTGGAAAAAGTAGGCAGAAGCAGTTCAGTAGGGGCTATCTGACATGTTGACCAAACGATGTGCGAGTGTGTAACAGTGTTTTCTTCTCTCCTGTAAGCACAGTAATAACCAACCTTTTACACGCTCCTCAAAGAGCCATCAGTCACAGTGTTTGAACCTGTGTCTGTCTGTCTGTGTGTGCGTGCATGCATTGGATGGCTGCGCTAGGAAATTGAGATCACAATGAATAATTCAGCCAGACAGTTTCCTCACCTTATACATTCAGGAGATACTCATAAATGTAATGTATCTATTCACATAAACGCAAACATCCACATCGGCACATACTGTATAGATGCATGGTAATGGTGAACATTATGAATGGATCGCTCAGGAAATCGTCTATTAGGAAAAATGTCACCTGTTCCAAAAAACCCCAGAAGAGATAGACCTAAGGAATGAATTAATGCTACCGTATTGATTTGAAAACGCATGACAGGTGAATGTGAATGCTTGTGTGTGTGCTGGTGTGTAGGTGCATATGGATTACTCTGTTTAAAGAAGTCTCCACCCGCTCTGGAGGTTTAATTATTGATAGTGGAAATTGAATCTAATGAAATTTCCATCATCTTGAAACAAGAACTGAGCTTGATATATTCTATATGTTCATATAAAGAAGAAAATTAACATATACACAAACACACACACACTCATTTCAGTAACCTGCATTCTATAGAAAACAGTGATCTCTTTCAGATTAGTAGCATATGGCCTGAAGAAAGGGCAAGGGAATATTGTCTTGCGAATAAAATGAACCATATAATCCGTCAGTTCTGTTAAGTTCAGATGCTTTTTTGTCAATCACACTTGTGATTGTAAATGCATGGTTTTCGTCGTAGATCTCCCATGGGGCACATGCTTAACATCTTAAGTAAAAGCTGAATTTAACACACCGACAGTAAAACTGTGGCCTGTGTCTCCAGTAACTTGAGGGGATAACCAACATGGAAGAGCTGCAAAATTCTGTAACTTCTTCCCTACACATTACACAGTTCACCTCAGGACACTAAAGGCAATTTATGTGTGGAAAATTAAGATTGCAATGAACATGAGCAGTACCTGAGCTGATTTACTTTTGCTTTCATGCTGTGATGGTCGCACAATCGTTACAGCAACTGCTCGCAAAAACTTGTTTGAGTTTGAAAACGAGCAGTTTGATCAAACCTATAAAAATGTTGCTAAAATTGTACTACAATAAGACTGCTGGTTCCACATGCCAGTAATATTTCATCAAAGACAAAATAATTTCCTTTGAGAAATGTTTGTGTTACAATACAATTTATTATCTGGCTATTCAGCAGTGTGACTCTCAGTGTGATCACCACTGATAGCAGATCGTTCAGATTAGATGTCCGATGTCAAAATGTCCAACTTGCTTCCAAAAAACAAACAAACTTAACACTTGAAGTTGGACTTGGAAACTTATAGAAATGTTCAAATCCAACTTTGCAGGTGTATGAATCAATTTAACACAAATGTTTCTGATAAATCATGATTTGTTTTTGAAAGTATTCATAGTCAGATATATCAAATTTGTGTTTATGCACGATTAGTAAAGGAGACCCAGTGTGTCTAGATAAAACTGTTTAGCAACCATTTGCAGATGCTGATGCCCAAAAGTGCACATTTTGTGGTAACATCTAAATATACTGGTATTATTCAAATAGAGTGTAAAACACAGTAAAAAGGATCTTGATGATAAAGAAACAAATGCAAGCATTTACCATTTTGATTTGATTTAACCCATAATTTCAACCTAATTAGTCAGGTTGATTAAGTTACATTTCTGACTTTGACTTAAACCAGTTAATTTAAATGTTACCAATGGGAGCAGATTTTTAGGTTAACCGAGAAAAATCACTGTAATGTTATAACAATCTTCAGATATCTTCAGGTCTTCTCTTTTTATAGCAATGGACAATAGCATATCTGAACTCTTTAGTAGTTACTAATTAATGCTGAGAGCTTCATGTGGCCTTTTATCCTCTCTGTTTATCTTTCTAGCTTTACAGTGGTTTCTCCTGCTTTATACACTCAAGACAAGCATTAGATCACATTTCCTTTAAGACGTCATTGGGTCAACAGATTCATTCTTTATTTATGGAGGCCATGGTAATGGATCGATTTAAAATACCTCTGTAAGTCCACATTGCACAAACATGTGTAAGTTTGTGTGTGTGTGTGTGTGTGTGTATACAGTACAGAACGTCTCGGTTGTGTATGCAACCCCTGTTCCCTGAATGAGGGAACGGAGATGTAGACGTTCGACTGAATGGGATCACGCTTAGGGAGCCTGTCAGCTTCGAGTACTGTTAAAACCAGCCAGTGCATGTTTCTTAACTTTAATATTTTTTCCGTCAACCAATTACCTGTATTTAATAAAAAAGAAGCAAATATAGCAGACGATATAACCATGACATGGAGGCACCTGCGTTGCATTGCACGTGAACTGTCTGGAGCATCTCATAAATTAGAAATTTTTTCATGTTTTTAAATGAAACAATTCAAATGAAAATAAAATGGCTACTCTCTGATGTAATCCATTATCTGCATTTCTCTCTATATAGGCGCATATATGGAGATGGCTATCGTCAACTTAGTCAACACTTACACAGAAAACACTAGTTTATTAATAAAAATCAATGCACGCTTGTCACCGGATTTACAGATGCACATCTTGCTTATTGCACACACACACACATATGTCAAAATAAGAGATATTATGTTGAAATAAAATTATTTTATTTCACCACCACCTTCACCACCTGGTCCCAAAAGGGAGTGGCAGGAACCTCGGGCATGTATCCAGACCAGGGTCTTGTGAGTTGCAATTCCGGACCGAATTGCAGGCACGATTCTTTGACCGAAAATGCTTGCAGGTCCCCTACCCTCTTGATGGAGGCCAAAGCAAACAACTTTTAACTCAGCTGCCGGCAGTGGCTTAAAGGAGGTTTCTGCAGTGCGGTCAGCACCAGAGATAAGTCCTAAGAGGGTGTAGAGGGAGGGCGCGGCAGATTCAGGTCGTGCTTTCCCATGGATCTTCCATCCACTGCATCGTGATGTGCAGCAATACACTTTGAGGGTGGGGGGAGACAGCCTTCGCTCCAACCCATATTGCAGGAAAAAAAGCACGGAACCGGTCGATCGCCTTCGGGGGTCTAATGAGAGAAGAACATCACTCAATAAACAGGTTCCACTTCAGGGCTTAAGAATGCCTCACAAGAATGAGGGTGTCCTCACAGAAGTGATGGTGTCTACACGACTGATTGTGGTAGATCACCTACAACCTTCGTGTGCAGTTCAGGGACCAGACATAGAGTTTCCAGAGGTCTGGACGTGGGTGCCAAACGGTGCCCCGATCCTGAGAGAGAAGGTCCTCCCTTAGAGGAATGACCCATCAGGGAAGGAAGGATGAAAGGACCATAAGTTCAGGGAACCAGGTCCGGTTGAGCCAATAAGGGGCAACTATCAAGACCTGCTCCTCTTCCTCCCTGACTTTGCACAGTGGGAAACGCATGTTTGCAAAGGCCCCGGGGCAAACTGTGTGCCAGTTCATCTGTGCCGAGGGTCCCCTCGGTCAGGGAGTAAAACAACTGGCAATGGGATGAGTCCAGGGAGGCAAACAGATCTATCTGTGTGGCCCCGAAGTGGTCCCAGATCAGCTGGACTGCTTGGGGATGGAGTCTCCACTCTCCCTGGGCCACAGGCTGTCGTGAGAGCCTGTCAGCGGCACGATTGAGCTGGTCGGGAAAATAAGACAACTGAGCCTCGGCGGCCCATTTCAGCATAGCTGACATCTGTGGATCTGGGAATAACACAGCCAAGTCGTCGTCTCAAAAGCTCAGCTCGCCCTCCGATGCTGCAATCGACATCTTATCCTCTGGAGGGACCCAAAATGAAACGTCTGGTCTCCCATTACAGTGGGACCAGCGCGCTCAACAGGGGACTCCACCGGCTGTGGTGTGATGGAGAAGTGAGGAGCCCACAGGGAATGGTTACCAGGTGGATAGTCCATCACTATTCTACGATCACCCATCCCACACTGGGCATGGTAATGGGGACTCCACCTTTGTGAACAAAGTCGAGTCTTGCAGTGGGAACAGGAGCCATCCACAAAAGCTGCTTTAGCTTGCTGTAAGCCCAAACACGTAATGCAATAATTGTGACCGTGAGAGGGGTACAGGGAACGACCACATCCAGAAATGACACGGGTGGAATTACATCTTGAAAAAGACGCAAACGCACCCTTGTTGCTCTTTCAGGATTTGGAAACTCTCACCAGTGCCAGAGCACACAGGGGACAACACTGACAGCGACGCGTGCATCCACTTCCGTATTTATATCTGCATCTCGGGGCGGAGTGTGAGATGCAAATCTCGCACACCAATGTGCATTGGCTCGTTTTAACAGTACTCGAAGATGATCCCTAAGCATGATCCCACATCAAACGTGAACGGCTGAAAAGGAACCATACACTCATACCATCATACTCATTCTCAAACAGTGAGACAGATTTTAGTATTGTACTACACACGACCTGCTGTCCTTTTGATGTCCTACATAATGGAAAGACCTTTTTATTAAGTATTTTAAAAAGCCCTTTTTGAACATCCATCAAGGGAAATTAGTTTAAATAATATTATTATATCATAAAATAATATGTACTAAAATATAGTAAATGATTTATTTAAAAATAACTAATTATTATATGAGATTGCTGAATTTTTTTCATATGCCCCTGGACTACTTAATTCATTTAAACTGCACCACAGCAGCACGAAATTCAAGCGTTTAAAGCACTTATTCAGTTCCATAGGGCTAATCTCTTAAGCTTCTCTTGTCCTTTCAGTCTACACGCACACGCAAACATGAATTCCCTCGATGGTTTTCAGAATTTGCCTCTCACCTAGGTTAATACCAAACATAACCAACTAGGAATGTTTGAGATTAAAACTGTCTGTTTGTTGCACTCAGATATCTGCTCAGTCAGTCAATAAATTCTATTCCACACATACCTACTGTAAGCCAGTATCCAAATGGCATCACAAGCTCTGGAAAAGTTACTATACTATACTTAGTATATAGTATACTTTTTAGATTGCACTTTTGTGGTGAAAATTACAATCTTTTAGCATAATGTATAGCATAAAAACGTACTTGTAGTAGCGTTGCAATTTTAGTCTTTATTATTTTATATATATATTTTTTATTGTTATTAGATGAGGGATAAGGCAAGGACAAATGCAGAAAAAAATGGCTTTTTTGACAAAAAAATAAATAAAACAAAGCAAAAATTACCCCATGGTGGAAAACATGACTGGCAACTTGTCTGGGCTGGCAGGGCAGGGCAGGGACTGAAACCAGCAAGACAACACACAACTGGAACATTTGATAACACACTGGCAGAGGATTGCAAACACAAGGAGAATAAATAGAGAGAGCAAACAAAGCAGGTAACGAGGGAGGACAGGCGGGGCAAATTAAAAAATAATCAGATAAGAGGGTTGGGTCAGACAACAGACAGGAGAAGACATGGCACAAAGAAACAAACATGACAAGCCTTTAGGGTTGGGTATCGAGAATCGAGTATCGATTGGAACCGAGACTAACTTTTCGTTTTTCCCGGAATCGTTCAAAAGTTAAAGTTTCGATTCCTAGTTTCGATATTCACAGTCCGCCGAGCGGAAGAAGAAACCGCTGAACAACACCAACGAAGAAGCGTCTACCGGAAGTGTTGACATAACCACGCGAGTCGAACATGAGTACCTTACGTCAGCGATCCAAAGTGGCTTCACTTTTCTAAAAATAACGAAATCTCGGCAAAATGCAAAATTTGTGTATTTTTACAGAAGGAGTATTTCCTTCAGAAAGGATTATTTTCTTCAGAAAGGCCGTTGGTTAGCTTAACTTTTTTGACCCTGCCTCTTAAAAGAATCGGAATCGAGAATCGTTAGGAACCGGAATCGAAACAAGGAATCGGAATCAGAATCGTTCAAATTCAAACGATACCCAACCCTACAAGCCTTCCACTCACATCAAACAAAACAAAAGGTTGTTTGGGTGGCTCGCCAATATATGAAATGTCTCCAAGGCTGCGTTTACACTTGGCATTAACATGCGACCTGTATCCGGATGTTGTCTACTTACACATTAAAAAGACAAGTGTAAACACACTTCTGATCGGAATGTTATTCGACCAACGTGTCCAGGTTGGGAGGTAGTCGAGGACGCATTATGATCGGCTCTCAGTGTAATGTAAACGCAATCCAGCCATTGTGTCTGCATTCACAGGTGTACGTCATATAATCTTTTACACTGGGCTCGTTTGCTGCGGTCCGAGCCCATAGATCTAACCAAGTTGTGTTTCAAAATTGAAGTTCCAATGGGATTTTGTTTAGGGATCCAGATACAGTTATTCAGTTATCCAGATACAGAGGCTACGTAATGTAAACAAATGTAAACGCTCAATGTGCTGATTGGCTAATGATCCGATCCGCTTTATCACAGCGATCGTATGTTAATGCTAAGTGTAAACACAGCCTAATACATGAAATAAGTAAGCTTGTTATTGTGGGTTGAAGAATTTATTAGTGTAGCACAGTACTTCAGCAGCAATGTTAGCTTGTCGGCCTTAAAAAAATCTTAACCCAAAGTTATTTCTCTATTTTTTTTTACTATTTTTGAAAGTTTTGAAAACACTATCATGGAGGGTTTTTTTTCTTTTTTGCTATTTGAGCAAATGGGAACACAAAAACATTTAATGTATTATCTCATTCACCAACTTTGACGACTTCCGCTTCAGAGAAATGTGGGTCTATGAAAGCAAACTAGGCACGCACAAAACATTTGACAAGCGCATGGCGAGTAAATGATACACAACCTGTGCATTTGCATGAGAGACAGAACTTGGAGCACGAGTGTCCAAACCCCAACATGGAACCGAAACCAGACTAGACATGAGTGCCGGGATCTGAACACCATGCTCCAAAAACAAAACGATGAGGGCAGGTGGCTCGAGCACACTTGAAACCACACGCTTCCATAAAGACAAGACAATGCAGGAGTGTCATGGCTCTGCCACAAAACCAAGAAAAAACCAGGCTGAAGTGACAGAACCCTGACAATTCAATTTTATTATATTATTATTATTATATCAAGATGCTCCTTTCATCATCGTTGTAATTGTGTGAAAAAAAAAGAAAGTTTTCTGAAACGGGTAATTGCCATGTGTCCACCATAGCATATTTTCCGGAGGCTAGCATATTTTTCCAATTATTTTGTAAAACGCTAACAGCGTGACGAGGCCCTGAGCGCCTATTTGCGTTTTTTTTTTTTAGCGGTTGCTGAAAGTTGAAGAATGTTCAACTTTGTGTAAAGCACAGTGTTCATTAACTGTCACTTTTTACCAAGCCGTCTAATCACTGTGGAGGAGGGGCGGGACAAATACCACACTGTCCAACCGCCACATCCCGTTTGTACAATGGCAACAGACAACAAGCATAACATTGGAACAAAACAATTCAAAACAAGAGCCAGAGCAAATACTTTACATTGTATATAAAGTACATTTTTATATTGAAACCATACAGAAACAAACTATCTGTGAAATGAGATACCAGTTACACTTCCACAGATATTCCATATCATAGCAAGCAAAGCATCTCAACTGAAAAAAAAAAACTGCCCTGCCGAAGTGCTCTCAAGCGCCCACAGCTAGGCATTTTCAGTAGAGTGGCTGACATTTTCAGCTGGCTAAAAATGGTTTGGTGGACACGTGGCCTATGTGGATTCAAAATGTGGAGGCAGAAAATCTTTAGTTATAGAGTTTGCATGTGAAACATTTGTCAATCACCTGTCATACCTGAAAGTTTCTGACATTGTAAAGTATAAAAACTAACTACTGGAGCACAAAATGCTCTTCTTGCAGATCTCTCTCTCTATCTCTCTCTGTGTCAGGATTTATTGCATTATGTGTTAATATTGACAGTGATGTAGTAGAGGGTCATAGTCTGCTTACTCTGGGCATAGCTGCCTCTTGTATTCCATCTGTCAACTGCAGAAAGAGAGGGAAAGATTACATTAAATTCATTACTACACCTTTTCAGTATCATTCATTTTCAAACTCTCCAGTCCTGGATACGAATTATTCAATACAGTGTTCTAGCTGTGCAAAAATACTCAATATACTATTACATGTATGTGGAACACCTGTTCAACTAGATGCTGTATACTGTTTATTACTGAACAGTACCCATAAATACACTCTGTTATAGACTTTATTTAACAGAATGAATTTGAAAATAAAAATTGAATATGAATTTGGAATGATATACAGTTACATCATTTACAATTAACTGAGAAGTTTTAATACAAATTATGGTGTATTCTGAAGAATTGGCACCAACAATAAAAACCCACAACCCGTTGAAAGGACTATCCCTCCTTTGGCTCCTTAGCCCCATTTTCATTGAAGTTATATGAAATATAATGTCTACTCTGAAAAAGGTTTATAGTGTAGAAGTGTTTTTAAGATTTTTTTTTTTCCAAAGCTATGTCACCCGACAAAGGCTAAACCCATTATACAGATATATAGAGTTGCTCTCTGAAACTCTGAAGATGTTTTGGATTAAATTTCGATTGATTTTATATCAGTTTTCACATTCTGTTTCCTCTGAATCTGAGCATAGCCGACCCAAACCATTTGCTTTCCATTTTACAGCAGGGCTGTTTCAATAATGTTTTGTCACCCCAAATATCTTCCTCCTCCTCTTCCTCTTCTTCTTCGGAAATTGTTTTCTTTTAATTGGTTTCTTTTAAATGAATGAAAATGCCAGACTTACTGAATTTTAGCCTAATTAGTATTAAATTCTTAATTCTATACTATTTGCACTATAATATGTTCTATTGTTTTTTCTATTCAGGTTTTTTACACTTTCAATCATCGCCTTTGGGGTCAATCATAATTATTTTTTGAGTAAATGAATAGAGTAGTTACTGTGATTTGCCTTTGCACAGCAGTCAAAAAATATATAACCAAACATATAACCAAGTGCCCTGAACTGTCATTGCTTTTGCCATAACGATTATGTTGTTTATCTGAGTTTTTTAAGCTCTGGTTGCTGTTGTTAGTTCCAGGTGTGTGTCTGAGTGTTTGTGCATTATAGATGTTCTGCAGGTGGTGATTACAGAAGGTATGTAGTGTGTGTGTGTGTGTGTCTGCACAGCTGCTAATTATATCACAGATTGACAGAAACAGGCACACCGGATGAAAGCTCACTCTAACATATGTATAGATCACATGCCCAAAATAAAGCACACAAACTAACAGTACTTCTTTCTTCTGCTTGTCTCTGTAACCGACATGTGATCATTCAAGCAGTTTTATTATAAACTGAGCTGATTCTACAGGCATACACAACGGCTGCTTCTGCAGAGGAACTGCAAACAGGGAGTTCTTGTCACAGTAAAGTCTGTACTGGTCTCTGACTGTTCTTGAGATTATTTTAATAAAACTAACACAAGTAACCATCAAAGCAGGTGACCTCATCTTGCTGAAAGAGCGAACACACTGACAGCAATTTGCAGCGACCATGAACGACAATGACCGTTGTGTGATGTGATGCAGTTGAGCAGAGATTTCCATGTACTGTTTGAAGGGTATAATATAGAGCTCTAAACTCTTCAACTTAAAATGTATCAGTGAAAGGAGGGAGGTGCTTACAAGGAGGTCAGATCAATTTATATTATATTATATTATTAATATTAAAAAATGGCGTTCAAATTTATGCATTAAACGCACCTACCCTAGACCGATGTAGGTCATATGTCATTTCATACAGTTGATGGTAAAGAACATGATGCATCCCAACACCTCACTGCATGATGTAGCCTAAAAATGCCATTAGAATTTCCCCCTTAAAATTGATACACAACATATAAATGTTGTTATATTTACATCAAGAGATGTAATGTTTACATACATTTTTGGTCAAGATGTTGTATTGACAATGCAAGAGTCCAGCACTCTGTAAAGTCACCTCCAGCACATCCCAAAGACTCAATGAATTTAAGGTCTTTACTCAGATGTGCCAATTCATGTGTGAAAATGACTCTTCATGCTCCCTCCCAACCATTCTTTCACAGTTTGAGCCTGATGAATTTTGACATTGTCATCCTGGGATATGGCCATGATGTGTGTGTCTTCATTCAATTCAATTTGTATAGCGCTATTCACAATACACATCATTTCAAAGCAGCTTTACAGATGTGCATGAGGCCATTTTACAATTTAGAGTGTTTTGTTATCAGAGGTAACTGTCTAAGCTATATGTATTTCAGAAATGTACATATACAAAATCACAGTTTGCTAAAAATGTATTAATGAAAAAAAGGTATTTAATGAAGATACAATGATCTCATTGAAGTAATGAATACTTGTTTGTTACCAAATGGTTATGACATTTAGAAAATATAGTATTGGTGCATGTTGATTCAGAGCTGGCATCATCTGAAGTCTTCACAGGAGTTGGCGCCGTCTTTTCATAGGCGTTTGGCATCTGAAGTCTTCATAATAGGCTCGATCCAAACTGGAACTGAGATACTCTCTAGTTATTCTCTAGTCCCATTCCCAAGATAAAACAGAGAACCAAATACAAAATAATTAGTGTAGCTGCTGTGCATAATGAGATGCATTATATAAATGCTAGGCTAAAGAGATGCGTCTTTATTCTTGATTTAAACTTGGAGACTGAGTCTGAGCCTCGAACATTATCAGGAAGGCTATTCCAGAGTTTAGGAGCCAAATGTGAAAGGATTTTAATTTAATATCATAATAATAATATGTTGATTTAAGCAATTGTAAGTCATCCTGCAAGTTTGCTGAGAAGTTTGTCCTCTTCAAGAACTGTGTGAAGTTTAATTATAGGGAATCTTTTTGCAGAAACTGACATTGTGTGTAATCTTGCCTTGTGACCAAATCTCAAACACCAAATCATCACTGTAAAGTCAATTACTTGTATGAATGCACTGGAAAAACTGAATGATAATTAAAAAAAATATTATGGTTATGACAATGATGAGGATAATTGTGTCTTAAGATCGGGAACTATGGCTAATCGCATGTCTGATAACCTTTGTGGCCCAGTAATGATCAACTCATGAATCCACAGGTTTCTATCAAATGTGAAGACAAATCAGAGCCACGACTCCATTGTGCTTTTTCTCAAGGGTTGTCTTGTCCTTTGGTTGCCATGGAAACCCCTGACTTTGCCTGTCAGGAATGAATCCTGAACCTGTCAAATTGAATGAGCATCAACACACTGCATGTTTGTTAGTAAAGTAGTGAATGTAACCTGCTCTCCCAACCACTATCTGCTTCTGTTATTTATTAGTAATCTTAAGCAAATTAATATGAAGAAATCTCAATTAACCGGAAAAAAGTGGTCAGTTAAAAATGCAAAGATGCTCACTGATCGCTTTCAAAGGTAAAAGATCTCACAATATATTGTTTTTGTCACTTTACATCCACAGGATCAGACTTCCTGTGTGCGACACACATTATTCCAGTGAAGAACGAAGAGGGTGTTGTCATGATGTTCATCTTGAGCTTTGATTACGTGCTAAAGGAGGGTAGCATGGATTCGTTAGACAGACTCAACCACAGCTCCCCATCCAGACAAGAACAAAGTAAGACTGCTTCTCATCTTTTCCTTTTCTCGTTCCCAATCTGTAATGCATTTTTGTCATTTACTGCAGTAAATTGACAACATCTTTCTTAATTGCTTTCTTCCTGTCTCTTACATTTAAACAAATGGAGTGTGGTTGATGAGTAGGACGTGTGCAGGAATAAATATCGAGAAGGCAGAGGAAGAGAGAAAGGTTTTTATTTTCTCCAGTTGCTCTGGCTCACCAGCACATACTGTCAAAACTGAACCCAGTCAGCTAAAAAGGAGGTGAAGTGGAGGAAAATAATTAATGTAACACAGTGTTACATTTATTTGGATTGCTGAGGCCAGGTGCTGAACGGCGCTTCATTCATAGGACAACTGTGCACATTAAACCACCCAATACAAGCAGAGAGAGACTGTGCATGTGTGTGGTAGCGCATGCTATAATTATGGCAAGTGATCATAGAGACCTGGAAGTAACAAAACTGCTGCACTGCATCTTCTGTAAAATATATTATTGCATCAGTATACACACATGTGCAGTGTGCACACACACACATGCCTGATGTCCTCCTCTAACTCTGTATTGGAAAGTCACATCTGAACTATGAAATCCAATTAATATCCAATGCTTATACAGTCTCTGTGGTATCATAGCAACAGGGAATATTTTGAAAAAGACATCTGCGTGTGTTCGTATGCGAGTAAGTTAAGAGGGACTGTTTAGTTAGTGCTGTTATTGTATTAATTAGGGGTTCAAACACAAAGTGCTAAAACCCTATTGTAATTGTACTGATTTTTATTTCCTATTATAACTGCAAAGCTGCTTTGATACAATCTGTATTGTAAAAAGCGCTATATAAATGAAGGTGACTTGACTTGACTTTTTATAAATTGATTATTATTATACACAACATGACGCTTTTAAAACCTGTGACAAAAAATTCCAGCTGGGATGAATAAAGATTTCCTAGATCTCTCTTCCTCTTGAGAGCAAGGCTGAGGGTTAAATTGAGAAAAGGTTCATTGAACCAGCAAAGCAGACACAAACTAGCTAGTAAAATGAAAAGCTTTTCCATCCTGATTCTGTCAATGAATTATTAGGCCTTAATCTGATAAAAATTTAAGGATGTCTCACTCAAAAAAGCCTCTTTTTTTGGGATGCATTGGGCTGTTTTGATGAAGGAGTTATATAAATAGCCCAGTTTGGAGACTTTTAATTAATGCTGGCGTGGTACTGAAACCCCAGGGGAAGAGACAGACAGAGAGAAACTGAGAAATTGAGAAATCACAATGTAGAGATGAAAAAATATAGATTCTCATATAAATATTTAATAATTTTAATTAATAATTTAATATTGTCCCTGGATGCTGTAAGGTTTCTAATGTTGTTTTGGAGGTCTTCTACAAAAGGTTTACATGCATCCATGGTCAAAAACTGCTTTAATTTTCTCTTCATTAGTTCACACTTGCAAATAATCAGATTAAAAGAGTATGCTTATTTGGCTTGCTGTCCAAGGAGAGGGCTCTGAGCTTGTCTATGAGGCAAGTATCCCCTGTATGCTGAGTGTCGGTTCATCTGTGACGCGCTCCAGTTCTTGCAGTCGAAGACAGATAAACTTTGTACTCTCAAGTATCTGTGCGCTTATCAGATTTACCATGTTTTATTGGCCTTGGCGGCAATTATCTTGTCGAAAATATTGCATCGCGTGCTTCTGGCATCGAGCCTGGCACATAGGTACACTTTGGATCATTTCCACATATTTTCTATCCATCTGGGTTGGGACACTTACACGCGCACACACTCACGTGCGACAAGCTACGTCTCTGAGCAGCCGGGTAAACTAGTGTTTTCCGCCACAGCCAATCATGCTGCATGCTTATTGTTTCACTGACGTTGACAAGATTAACCACTTAGGTACCGAAAAACAAGACATTTTTCGATACTCGGTAGTACCAAGGCAATTCGGTTGGTACCTAAAAAGTATGTGTCTTCAAAAACCTCAGAGTAGACAAAGGCCAAAGTGTTGAGAAAAAGATGCATTTTCAAATGTATTCAGAACAGATAAGTGTAGACATACTGTAGCCTCAGACAGCAGAAAACTGCTGACGCTGCTTGAAATGTCATGTCAACTACACAAATACAACAGAAACGGATGGCATGAGCTTTTCTTGGACATCAGTAATGATTTTGCCAAGCTTTCAAGAAGCTCTCCCACACCCAGTGTTGTGATATTGACAATAATATAATGTTTGATTAAGCTGGTCTCACTGGTCCATATATAATTTAGCTGTATTTTATTTTTGGTTGGTAGTAATAAGGCTCAGGTAATAAAAATCCATGTGTCCAAAGGCTGTCTTGCCCTCCAGAGGAGAAAGAGGCATAGAGAGAATTCAAATTTAATGCACCTCCAAATTTTATTGATCAATTTTATTGATGTCCCAGTTTTCCCTACAACAGAGATATTTTTGCTTCTTTAACATTCAGGGAGTTCTTGTTAATGATTCACAGTGTGTGTAGGACCACGTGGCTGCAGAGGTTTTCCTGGGGAGGTCTTCCTCCCCATCAGAGTAACTTTGTTTGACGACTACTATTTTGCTTCGGAGCCAATCGTTTGATGACTCTGATGACTCAGTGGTGTTGTTTACAATGACAAGTGTGTCGGTGTTCTTCTGGAACTCTCCCAGTGCTGGTGGTTTCTAGTGGTGCACCGAAATGAAATTTCTGGGCCGAAACCGAAACCGAAAATTTAGGATGCACTTGGCCGAAAACCGAAACTGAAGCCAAAAAATATATATTTATATTTATATAAAATATATATATATATACACATTTAAATTGTTTGAATTTAATGGATCTGAAAAATCACAAAACCAATAGAATAATCAAACTTTTATTAACAGTTAGGCCTACATAAAAAAACCTAAAATATCTTTAACAATAAATAAACATAAATAATAATACCAAATAATATTATTCTTCAAGTTTTATGTTCCACCAAATAAAATTGTTTTAACAGTTGTGCAAAAAAGATCCACAATTATCTGAATAACTGCACACAAAATCACAGAATGGCAGTGGGCCTCTATTCTGCTGCTGCATGTAAACAATGGTTTCCTTACATTTTAAATTGCTGTGCAAAACAACAGTGCAAAAACAGCAATAGAACTTAATCCAAACTCAAGCTGTAAACAACATTTTGGCCCATCTAGCCTTAGGAAACACAGTTGTGCAGTGCTACGCAAATTTTAATGTAACTGCTATCCACACACAGAAATAGGACTGCTGTTTATTTAAGCAAAAGTGGCAGGATTCTCTTTAAAAACAAAAGTTGCTCAGCTTTTTGACAGGAAAGACGGTTCCTCTTCTCATTAAGAACATGTGATGCTGCACTGAATAGTCTCTCACTGTCTGTGCTGGTGCTTGGGGCAGATAAATACCTGCGCGCAATCCGCGCAAGCAATGGAAACCGGTCTTTGTTCGCGCGCCAGTAGTCAAGGGGATTGTCGCTTCTGGCAATGGGTAGTTCAGCTAGATACGTCTCTATTTGTTGTGCGGCTGCACTTGTTCCGACACCGCTACGAATCGGCGTGCTTTCCTGTAAAATTTCATCAAACATCTCAGAAAGTGAGGGATTGTATGCCTCCTCACTTGTACGTAAGCGTTTCTCAGGCACCGTTTGCGCTGCGCTCCCCGTCGAGTCTCTTCCTTCAACGAAAAGTTCTTTGGCACCGCACCCCCTCTTGAGACTTTTGCTGAACAAATGTTACAAATTGCAACTTTGGTGTCCTCATCTGAAACTTTAAAATACTTCCATACCGCTGACATGGTTAATCTTTGATATGCAGACGCGTAACAGCTCAACCGTGAGTGAAACTAGCGCTTGCGCACGTGAGTGAAACCTAAGCGCTTGCGCACGGATCGACATTAATGTTCGGTTTACATTTTCGGCTGGGGGTTTTTTTTTCGGCCCGAAACCGATAATGCCATTTTCGGCCGAACATTTTCGGCGGCCGAAATTTCGGTGCACCCCTAGTGGTTTCTACAGTGCTGTGCAGCGATGATGGTGAGCTTTAAGCTCTCAACTGCTGCTTTCTAAATGTTTGTAATTGACGGCTGGTTAGAGGGCGAATAGTTGAGTGCTTCACTGTTTCAGTTCACTGTGTAGTGTTGCCGCGGTCATTCCCCTGCGTGCTCCGGCACTGGTGATGGGTCATATTTCCTGAAAGAACAACATGGGTGTGTTTGTGTCTTTTTCAAGATGTCATTCCACCTGTGCGTTTCTGGATGCGGTTGTTCCCTGTTCCTCTCTGACGGTCACAATTGTTGCATCATGTGTCTGGGCTTATAGCACACTGATGCAGCTTTTGTGGACGGTTCATGTTCCCATTGCGGGAATATGACCGTCGCGGTGTTGAGATCGAGACTCGCCATCGTCCGCGAAGCTGGAGTCCCCATTACTATGCCCCACCCCCAGGTGCCGTATGGGATGGGTGATAG
This sequence comes from Pimephales promelas, assembly GCF_016745375.1. Next base: position 5,224,679 of record NW_024121355.1, on the reverse strand, counting down.
GAGAATAGTGATGGATGTCTCACCCGGTAACCATTCTCTGTGGGCTCCTCACTCCTCCATCACACCGGATCCAATGGAATTCCTGTTGAACGTGCTGGTCCCTCTGTAACTGACCGATCAGCCTTTTTAATTTTTGGTCCGCCGCATCTCTGACTTTCTCATGTAAGTGAGAAAGGGTCGACATTGTGAAAAGACAACATTGCGACAATTGTGCTACGCTTCCCTTGCATGTCACAACTCGCCCGTCACCTCCTCCTCAGAGTCAGAAGCTTCTGAGGTCGCTTTATTCCACTTATTACTTCTGGCCAGCTCAATCGTGCAGCTGACGAGCCTCACGACAGCCTATGGCCCAGGGAGAGTGGAGACTCCATTTGGGACCCCCCCCACCGGACTTGTCCCTCTGCCAGTTTGTGTTAAAACCCCACTTCAGTGAGCCTTCTTGCACAAGACTGTGCTAACGTCAGGGAGGAGATGGAAGAGGTCTTGCTAGTTGCCCCTTGGCCTAACCAGACCTCTCTACTCATGACAGCCCTTCCTGACTCCTTCCCCTGAGTGCTTTCTCAGAGACGGAGCACAAGACACCCGCCTTCGGACCCTGGAGAGTCTCCAGGTCTGGTTTCTAAAAAAGAACGGGACGCAGAGGTTCTGGTTACTACCGCAAGGTTTTGCCATAGAGAACCTCACTTCTGTTGAGCACCCTCTCAAATGAGGCTTGCTCCATCTTAGAAGTGGAACCTATTCATTAAATAGAATCTTCTCTCTGTGAGGAGATCCCGAATGTTTTCATTCACTTCAGTGTTTTCCTCCTACTAGATGGGTTGGAGTGAGGCTGTCTCTTCCACCCTCAAAATGTATGTTGTCTCTGTATTGACGTACATCATGATGCAGTAAGGTGCAAATCTTTGGAAAGCACGATTTGATCGTCAGGTTCCTGTGGGGAGAAAGGAGAATAAATCCGCCTTGATCCCCCTCTTTATCTTGGGACAGGAGGTTTGAGTACGAGGCTGGAGAACGCCCTGCCGCACCATCCATGACATGGAGCCCCATTAAGTCATAGAAACTCCCAGATGTCACAGATGGGTGAGGAGGTACTCGTCCCTAAATGCAAACGAGCCACTGATATCCAAAGTGATCCTTACTGGAGGGATGCGGTCGGACCCCCTCGGGCGGTCATGTTGTGGAAATTGGTAACAACAGATGCATCCTTAACAGGGTGTGGGGCCACCCAGGAGGGCAGAACTGTAAATGAACACTTCACTCACTCCATATAAATAATTTGGAGCTCCTCACTGAATCATTTTCTTACCCGTTTGCAGAGGCATCACATGTTGGTACATGGCAACAATACCACAGCTGTAGCACATATCAGCGGCCAAGGGGGGATATGCTCCTCTAAGCTTCATGCTCTAGCTCAGGGTATTAATATTCACCTTCTGTCATTTCGGGGGCGACCCATTTCCCAGGCATACTGAACAGGGGCACAGATAAGGATGGGAACCGAGAACCGGTTCTTCTTCAGAACCGGTGCCAAGTGAACCAATTCCTTAGAACCGCTAGCATGCCTGCTTAACGATTCCGCTTATCAGTTCAGCTCGTTGCAAATGTGTCATGACGTCACACACTCGCTGCGTTGTTTTGGTTCAGAATGCAGAAAACATTGCATCAAGGCAGAAGCGCTCTTTGGTTAAATTTCATGTTAAAAGACGACAATATATGAGGCGCCGTCTAGGGCTTAAATCAAACTTCATTCACGCACACTTACATGAAACTTGTGTATACACATATACTAAGTAGTCAAACATACATGAATACTGCTGAATGCTCAAACATCACACATACAAGATGTGCGGAACTCTCCAGGCACATACTCATATGAGATGCGCGCACGCACAGACAAACTCTCCATGCACATACTCATACGAGACGCGCGCGCACACACAAACTCGCGCACATACTCCATGAGAAACATCACCTGAATCCGCCGCCAAAAACACTTTATCCCACATTTAAACACATTTAAGTATCCGCACCCGATGGTCAAATTACAGTTATTCTGTGTTGTTGCGCATGATTATAAATGGATGATCGTCAGTCACCTTTAACAGCAGACTCAGCGACGGTTGACGCGAGCATCTCTAATGGTAATATTTTACACTGATGAATGAGCGCTGCTTTTAAATGAACATTTCTTTAAAACAAAATTGATTTGACAGAATTTCATTTTCTTAATGGCATAAACAGACTTTAGTCCCATGAAACTTAAACTGGAATGTCACTGTTTCTGTCACTGCAACTTCCCGAACAGGCGAAAAGGCGCACGCATGCGCACACACACACACACACACACACACACACACACACACACACACACACACACACACACACACACACACACACACACACACACATCACTTATGAAGTAAAAGTGAAAATTGAGGATGCAGTGCATCGTAATGTATCGAGATATCGAATTGAACTGAATCGATGACAATCATAACCGAACCGTGAGAACAGTGTAGGTTTAAACTTTACACCACTAATACTCTGTGCTAGTCTTCTGATCAAATATTAAAGTAAGTTAATACAAACAAACAAATTTGTACTTATTCCCTAACCCAATGAGAATCGATAAGAAAATCGATAAGGAATCAAAACAATAAGCAATATCGATAATGTAATCGGAATCGTTAAATTCTTATCAATTCCAATCACTAGGCACAGACCTCTTGTCGAGGGGGAACCGTGGCCCCTCCCATTACCCTTGGACCCCTTGTCCCAAGCGAACTGGGAAATTTAACACCCTCATCTAGACAGGCTTGCCCTCTGTGCCTGGCCCATGAGAAGTCAAACTTAAACACACTGGGGTTCCCTCCACGTGATATTAACACTAGGGCCTCTTCTACACAGTCCCTTTATGACTGTAAGTGCCATGAATTTGAGGAGTGGTGTGAAGGGCGCCGGGTGGTATCATATCAGTGCTCAGTTTCTGATATTTTGTGATCTCTGCAAGACCTTATGAATGTTGGAAAAGCTTTTCAACATCCAACCCTCTTATATTTAGATTTATGAAGGGCGTTCATCGTTCTCTTCCAGTCACTAGAGGAGCGGTTCCAGTGTGGGCTCTCTCCATGGTGCTGGAGGCTTTGTCTCTACAGCCTTTTTCTGAAAGCATGCTGCACTGCTACAGCAAATGCTGACCAAGTATTTGAATGTTGAGCAGCAAGCTCATTTGCTACTTAAATAGCAGGAACCAATCAGCTGTGCCATATAGAGAATGATGTGATTGCAAGCAGATTGAGTTAAGGACCAATAAGCCTCCACCATCTACTTTCATGACAGAACTTTGTATTTAATTTAGGCTTTTATTCACATATAAACATTCATCACCACACACATCAGATATGGTGAATGGAAGCTCAAGCATGTTTGCAGGTTCATTCTCATGTGTGAACGCAGCATGTTTAAGCTTCTGCTAGAACCAATAAGGTTAAGTACTGTTGAGCTTTTGTCTATGTTTGCTTGTTATATAGTTATAACAGGGACGGAAATCTTTCAGATTTCATTTAAAATATATTTAATGCTCTTGAAAAAACTCCCTTAATTGTACAGGGTCCCTTATCTAGAATTTTGAATTCCCCCAAGCCCCCATTAATTTACAACCCTGGAGAAGGAAATGTATTTTTAATTACATTTTATACAAAATAATAAAATAATGCTTCTTTATGGTTACCTTTCCTGAAACCTGCTGTCACTTTTTTTTTTTTTTTCAGAAAAAGGCCGTTTCTTCCGTTTTCGTCTGCCTGCCCCACTAAGCATGCTAGGAGTAAGTAAGCAATCCCTGCCCCAAGAAGACCCGGATGAGGTGACCATTCATTCGGCTGATCAGAATGAGAAACGCTCTTCCTGCTCGTCATCTCTCTCCCTTTCCCTCTCTCCACGTGAACTCCATCCACCAACCGGCGAGAGCTGTAGCCCCTCCTATGGAAATGACACCCGGGCTCTGATTGGCCAGAGTTGTCTGGGTTCATGCTCACCAATCTCAGGGCCACAGGATCACTCGTCTCCAAGGGGCCCCTGGGAACGGATGGACCCCCAGGAGCCTTTGGGGACTGCATCCAGGGTGGCATCACAGGCCAGTATGTGCACATTTAGGAGACCATCATCTACACAAGATTTAGAAGGAATCAGTACGCACACACAAAGGACGTATCGTGATCGCCATGCTAGCGAAGGTATGCACACGTTTCAAAATACACAAGCATAAGCTTTTATTCATTTTTATACAACCAGATTTAGTTTGTGATTCTAATTAAGTGACTTGATTTGGTAAAATCACAGCAACCAATGAGGTGCAGAAATTAAAACCAGCCACACTGTTAACTCATCTTTTTGGGGTCTTTCTATTCATGTCTGTTGATCTTATTTTATCCATTGTAATATACAGATATATCCATTGTAATTTCCATTACAATTCTATCATCCTATATATGTATGGTGATATTAATTTAGAAACTTTTTAAAATAAAAACAAGGTTCTACATATGAATAGGGTAAGATATTCCCTTGAGAATTATACTTGGTTATGGGTGCAGTGTCAGATTTTACTCAAAGTATCTTGCCAAAAATATACCTGAGTCAAATTAAGGTTTCCACATTTAACTTTTCTTAAATATTTAAAAGTTAAAAATGATCTTTTTTCTTAGCCCTTGAAACTGACTGATGAAATCAAGAGGCAGTTTTTCTCATTAAAATGAATAATTGTATGACTTTGTAAGGCTCTGGGACATGGCAGGTGTTGTTAAACTTTGACCTATATCCAGAAATCTGTGACCTGAAATTACTGAGCATTAAATTCAGCTGCAGCATGTTTTATAGTTGTTTGGCGCTTGAATACCATTGTTTATGATATACTATACTATAAATAACTGCTATAATTAAATTATCGCTATAACTTAATTAAAAAGCATTGCTTTAGGTCAAAGGCCTAAAATGTTGCCATGAGAGTGTAGAGATATCTCTTCACAAGGACGATTGACTATAGCTCTGCGGCCAATTAAAATTGATTGTAAAAAAATCCACACAGGGGTTATCCTCTTACACCAAGCACAACATAACATTCCATGCGGAAAGGGTCTCTCTAAAAATCACGATATAAAAATCACGAAATAAAATCACTTTGACACTAAAATTTTGACACTAAAATTCACTAAAAGACACTGGAATGATCTGTTTTAAGTGGACTCTTTTAAGGCTTGTCAATAAACCTCCACTGTTGTGAATTCCTAACATCATTGCATAGGAAACAGTGTCAACAGCCACTTGCTATTGCAAGCGAGTAGGTGTTTCAACTTTCAAAAACCTTATCCATATAACCGTTATTTACAGACAAAGCATTGTGAAATTGTTTACGTGCGGTTTGTTTGCGGTTTTATACAGTTGGCTGCTTCATCTTTCAGCAAAAGTTTCTTTGCAAACTCTCCATTACATTGCGCCTCATTTACAAAACAACATACAGTCAAATAATCATATAATACAAACATATAATCCTCCAACATATTCCATGAATCATTGGGGGAAAAAAAACTTTCCATCCTGACGCTGATGTCCTTCTGAAGTTACTACAGAATTAAAAATAAATACTTTTTTCATGTTTTCTAAAAGTAGCAACACTATTGGGGAAATTCACAATTGTTAAATCCACCCTAAATCATGATTTATAGTACCTACCCACCTAAATTATTTATTGTTTTTGTGAACCTACCCTCCATTTAGGTACATCTCTCACAAAAGCTAATAGTTCTCACCTATCACTGATGGTTTTGACTGCCTTTCACTGTCTTTCTCTCCTTTCACCCTGTCCATCTGTGATCTATTGCTCTCTCAGATAATGGGCGTAGTATTAAAGGTAACAGAGCTGTAACACATGCCTGCCTGCCTGTCTGTATGAAGCATGCTCGGGCTTACACTGAATGCTCCCGAAATGCATCGAATTTACAATCACAGAATACTTTCAAAGAAAATACTGATAATGACAGAGGGACAGAGGAGACATTTGCATGCGTAATGCCTAATGTGACATGAAAGTGCATGGGATAAAAATAAACTTTTTTATTTAAAAAAATAAGCTTAAAAAGCTTTTGCAGCTTCTTCTGTCTTTTTATTCTTCCTTTATCCTAATCTAAATCTCTCTTTCTGAACCTACATAATTTTCACAGGAGAATGAATTGTTTAGATCCTTGTAGTATTCTTGTCATAAATATTTTCAATTTACAAGACTGTGGACCATTTTAGTTCAGTAGAGTTCTTGAGATGATACCAGATTCTCCTAACTTTTGACCTCCTGACTTTTTCAAAAGTGAAATCATTCTCTGCTCCCCTTCCCTCTCTCTTTCGCTCTCTTCTTATTGGCTAGTGTCGCGCTCTTGGATGGCTGGGGGTATGGCTAGAGCTTCACTTCTTTGATTTAATCGTTGTCTCTGTCGTCTGTGCGTCTGCTGTCTGTGTATTTGTGTTTGCTCTTGTCTTGCAGTTGTTGTTGTTAGTGATGGTTTTATTAATACTGGTCTGGAAATGCAGATTCTTAAAATGAACAGTGTTAATGTCACTATTAATGTGAGTCCTGCTAGATGAGAGAGAGTTTTACATTGCTCATAATTTGTGTTTATGTGCTTCAGGTCCATTTAATCAGATCAAGTCCAGCCTTCTGGGCTCCACGTCTGACTCAAACCTCACCAAGTACAGCACCATCAACAAGATCCCTCTTATCACTCTAAACTTCTCAGAGACAAACAATGACAAGCGGGCATCATCTCCGCATTCCTCAGAGAAAACCATCATCGCACCAAAGGTCAAAGATCGGACACACAACGTCACAGAGAAGGTCACACAGGTGAGAGATGTTTAGTATTATAAATGCAGCACCCAAACAAAGTGGAGTCAACAAAGTGCTTTGACAAAGGCTATTAAATACTATTAAATACTGCATTATAGGGATGTGACGGTGAGGATATCTTCCCACCCGTTAATCGATGTGTGTGACACAACAAATTAGCACCAGAGAGTGTCTAATTGAAGAGAATAGGCACTGGCTGGTTACTTCCGGGTTCTGGACTGGCTGCAGTAACACGTCTCTGTCCATGTGGGGGTGCTCGCGGTCGAGTGCAGAATGAATGGGAGTCAATGGGGTTTCACCCCAAAAAATCCACGTTTCTCAGGATGTAATTTTTTGTCAAGTAATTTGAAAGTTGCATTCAAAAGGGAGGGGTAAAAAAATACACTCAGCTGAAAATTGCATTTTTAAGTTCACTTATCTGTTCTAAAAATCTGTTTAAAAAATGTGATGACGTCACACAATAGCAGAATGCTAGCGTGTTCCAGCCAACAACAGCCTAACCTGTAAGAAATCAAAAGGACATAAGTACTCGTTCATTCGACTTTTGGCCTATACCCTATATTGAACTTGCGGAATCAAAAATAAAATCTATTTTGATTTAACGACAAGCAGGTGAAAGAGACACATTTAGCCGTTTAGCCCCATAGACTCCCATTCATTCTGCGCTCGCCCGCGATCACCTCCAGTGGAATTCTAATGGAACTGCAACCAAGATAATACACAACGGGGCTAATAGGAAGTGCCAAGGCTCTCCGTTAGACGGGCTCTGTTAGCACTAATTTGAAAACGAAACTAACATGTGCACGGCCATACGTCAACGGGAGTGGACGCCTGTTGACACGTGTGGCCATGCACATGTTGGTTTAGTTTTCAAATTAGTGCCAATTTGTGGCGGATTACTTGAATGGTTAGTTCAGCCGAATGGTTGGTTGTTCGTAGCAAGCCTACTACATTATTGTCTCTCTATTGGAATGTCAGACAAGCCCTGCAGCTGGGAGTAAAAGTTAGACAGGACTAACATGCACACACACTATATCAGTGGTTCCCAAGCTGGGAGGCGCAACGCGTAGGGTTGGGCTGATAGATGATATCATCGTCCATCGTGATGGCTGACAGACATGTTTAGACAGCCGATGCATTTTTTCTAAATATTAACAAACTTGCTTAACATGTCGTGAACTATCTTCTATTCCGATTCTCAAATATGTGTAAGTGAGTTTTTGTCGTTTAAAACTTTATCAGTAACGTGACATGGGCGCCGTGTTTGGGCCGCAGTTCAGAGATTTCTGTCTGTTGGATTTATTACAGCGTGTGAATTCATCAGTTTCTCCCGTACTGGGATACAAATAGAGTTGGCTTTATAGTTTACAATCTGTCTCTCTGATATGAATAAAAACTGTCGTCAAATATATTTGAATGGGTTGTTATTGCTTCTTCCATAGACACCATTGTGTATTTTACAAGCTATAAATGTATTGTCTGAAACCTAAAATAAACATAATGTGGTCAAAAACACTGAACAGTTGTGATATAGCCTGTGATATAGGCTATGACAAGCGTTGAGCGCGTCCGTCTTTGGCTCAGTGCCAGCCATAGCGCGGAAAGCACGCAGTTTGAATCTGGCAGCTGTCACATCATTGTACATTCGCTATGTGCTCAGCTGATGCAGAGCGTGCCGAAATCGAAATCGCTGATGAGATATAGAGGAGAATATCTAGTGAAAATGAGAATATTACGAAAATACCCCCCTACCGATGTCTTCGGCCATCGCGATGTTTCACTTTAGACTTTGTCTGATGCCAAATTGATAGACATTGCCCAACCCTAGCGACAAGGCTAAGGTTGTTATGCAAAAGAAACCTCTTCAGGCTGATACAAGACCCCACTACATAATTATCCCACTTATTATGCAGCTACTTGATTAATTTTACATTTTATTACCTCAGGACTCGTTTGAGTGGTCTGTTATCGGTTGTAGCAGTTGTTGTGCAATAACAGACCACTAGATGGAGCGGTTGAAAAATAAGTATTGAGTATTGCTGGGAGCATTGTAAAATAAATGAATGATGCATGGTTATGCACTAAGCAAGTTTGCTAGTTTGCTGCCAGGTAAACGTAATTCGTAAAACATAAAAATTGTTCGCAAATACCAAAACAACATGTCTAGAAGTAGAACCCATTATAATCAGTGATGTTGTCTACTGGATGCGGCGCAAGATAACAGGATAGTCCCTGGCCGTACACTGATACCCCATTCTATTTCTGACATATTTCCGATTTGCAACGTTAATTTTTCCATTTCCAGTAGACAGTCTCAAGCTGTTGCGGCGCAGTTCGGCCGTCAAGTCCGCTGCAGTGAAAAGACAATATGACAAGGCATTTATTGCCCTCGGATTCACCAGTACAACGGTTGGTAACAAAGAGAGACCACAGTGTGTTACGTGCCTCAAAATATTAACTTCTGACAATATGAAAACAAGTTAAGTGACACTTAGTGACTAAAGATCACAAACACAGAGAGAAACCTGTTGATGTTGAGAAGTTGTAGTACTGTATCAATTACAATATTTTATATTAATCATTTAGAATTTTGTGATCAAGATCATGTCTGAGAGTGTCTTTATGTGCGTGCATCTATATATTTATCAAAGAATCCTGAAAAAATAGTTACCTGAAAAATTTGAAGCAGCACTGCTGTATTCAACATTTATAATAATCAGAAATGTTTCTAAAGCAGCAAGTCAGCATATCACTATGATTTCTGAAGGATCATGTGACACTGAAGATTGGAGTAATGATGCTGGAAATTCAGCTTTGCGACTGTTGGAATAAATAAATTTTTTTGGAATATTTCACAATATTACTGTTAACTGTATTTTTATGTTAATGCAGCCTTATTGAGCAAAGTGTGGGGGGTAAATTATACATGTGAATACATTTGTCAAAGTAATTCTCCCTCCATAAAATGTGTCTTAGTCATTTTTAATGTACAGTTGCAACCTCTCTTGAAACATTGCAAAACAAGTAATTTAAATAATTAAAGGTACACTATGTAACATTTTTTTGGGGAAAAAAAGATGTACATTTTCAATACAACGTCTAATCTTCTTCCAAATGTGTTTTTGTCTCACCCTGATTCACTATAGTGAGCCTATTATAAGTGTTCATAGTATAGACCTTGTGGGATGTTTTTTTTCTTCTCAAAAATAATAAAACGAAAATAAACATTGGCTTGTATTTTCTGAGATAGCAAGAACTGAGGTATTTGAAATAAAGTAAAAGTGACAGGGAGACAAGTGAGCAAGGTATTTTATTGATAAACTGACATACTCTACGTAGCTTTCTAATAGAGTTTATTGTTAAAACGGATCATTTCATTATGGGTTGTTGAAGCATTGTGCTTGATTTTATTTTCAAGGAAGTACTGTGTCTATTAATGGGTATAGCTACAGTAATGCTTCAGCTATTCAGCCTCAGATCCTTTCCATCCAAACTGTTTTATATCTCTTAAGCCTAGAAGTGACTGTTTTATGAACAGTAGGATAACCATATTCATCCTCAATATCCACAGTCATGCAGAGCCTAAGCACAACAAAAAAATTTTTTACTGTTATTTAACCACTAAAGGGCCAAAGTTACATAGTGTAACATTAATTTAGTGAGCCCATGGTACACCTCCCTTCATTGGCTACTAGTCACTGCCCACGTCAAGTTCAACTTGTGCACAGAACTTTTTGCTGAATGAGTGGCGTGTCATGGTACCATTTTACCATTTGTTAAATCCTTCCCTGTTCTGACCTGTACTATTTTAGACAATGTCTGAAAGTTTATGTTTATCACTTCTTATAATATAATAATTTGTTACGTTTGTTTAGAGCTTTTTACTTTTCCTATTATTACCTGCTTAAAGTGAATTGCTTTGTTGTTTTCCTCCTTTTATCCTTTTGGATAAATGAAATGTCCACTGCTGTTTTTTTGTCAGTAATATATATATATATATACAGTATACATACTGTATATATTAGTTGATGCCGTTATTTAGTAAGAGAATGACGGTAAAATGGAAGTAAAGACATTTACAATGAACTTTCCTAAAAAACAACAACTGTTTTCAACAATAGTAATAATAAGAAAAGTTTCTTGAGCACCAAGTCAGCAATTAGAATGATTTCTGAACGATCATGTGACTGTGGCCTTCAAACAGAGAAGGCATATTCAGGGATTCGGCATCCATCATACTTGTCCAGCTCGTGGTAGCTCGTGTATGATCGTCAGAAGCTATGGATATTGCGGCAGCTCTGGACAAACATGGGTCTTGTTGTTTAGCCACCGCCACTCTCAGTCTTTCCAAAATTTTGACTGGCAATGACGCACAATGAACACATGTTTGTTCCACAGGCAAAGTTTGCATGTTTCGGGACCATACACACAATGTACATTGGGTGAGGGTCCCTGCCCGAGATATTTGCTCCACATGACGTTGGACACTGGTGGGATGCAACCTCCCTACTCTTCGACTCATTCCCTTTGTCTGGGGTGATGACTCGTCATAACACAAAATTGGTTCTAGTTAACCCTTCTAAATGCTTAATGTGTGAAGCCTGAACTTGACTTGACGCCACTGAAATTCTTATCGTTGTAATTTAATACGCAATAATCTGAAGAGAATAGCTCGCCTTGACTAAGACACTATTAACACCATCAAATCAGCTGATGTCGCCTTTAGTAGCGGAATCCATTGACGGTCCGTCTGATTGAGCAACAGAAATTTGGATGTGCTGAGAGAGCATCTAGTCCCTCATAGGAAGAAAGCGTGAATTGTTTCAGTAGGTGTTAACCTGAGTGATAAAGGAGACATATGTGGTTTAACAGGAGTTTCCATAGTTGGTCATGCCCAAGGATATTATAATTTTCTAAGCGAAGTTAGAAAAATAACCTTATTTAACATGCATGTATTATAGAACCACATAGTATACACTCCAATGTCTGGAATAAGTAGTAGGAACTAATAATGAAACATGAAGTAAATAAAACTATATTATTATAGGACACAGCATAGTAGGGTTGAAAGTGTACAGTATATGCATACATACACCATATGACTAAACACATATGCAAAATATTGTCTCAGTTTGTATCGCTCTCCCTCCTCTTCTGTCTATTTCTGTCAGTGGTGCTGTTTGTTTGCCACATTAAAGACTTGTTGCCCGTAACTAACCAGATGGCCAGTTACACACACAGATGGCTTGTTTCGTCTTTTTCATTCTTTGAATCGTGCTGGTTGAAGAGTTGGACTCTAATTAAACTGGGTCTTGGCATCTAATCCTGAAACTCAGCCTCCCACGCATCCTCAACCTTTATGCCAAATGTGATTTCACTCTTTCTGATTGACCGCTTTTTAATAGTATCTCTTTATACTCTATAATAATAATGAAAAACTTCTATACTATTCTGTACTAATTATTACGGATTTGGTCAGTGGAGGGGGGGTGGGGATGGGGGTCTGTGTTTATTAATACTGTAAAACTGCTAACCACTCTTTTATACTTTCTGGTTCGGATTAATTGGCTACAGGTTGTCCGGTTAAAACAGTATATCTCACCATGTGACCATGTTTGTGGTTCTGCAACAAACAATATACAGAATATGAATAAACTTAATTACAAATCTATATATATATAGTTTAACAAACTATATATATATATATATATATATATATATAATAGTTTGTTAAACTCTGTTACTTGAAAATTTTTACTGTGCACTGAAAAAAAAACTATCCTGCCTATAGCCTTAGTAATCCTGAAGACATTTATTAGCTTGTTCAGGTGTGTTTGAATAGGGTTAGAACTAAATTCTGCTCACAAACAGAGGCAGGGGAGATCGGGATAGTCCAATTCCAAGGGGTGACCTTTTCTACAAATACATTTATTCCACAAGGATGCATTAAATAAATCAAAAGTGCCAGTAAATACTTTTATAATATTTCAAAAACGTTCTATTTTATATACATGCTCTTCCTTTAAACTTTCTATTTATCATAGATCATGTCAGGTTCCTTTATTAGATTCCTGGAAAAAAAAGGTTTAGTGGTTTACAGAAAAAATATGACGGATCATGGGACACTGAAGACTGGAGTAATGGCTGCTAAAAATTTAGCTTTGCCATCACAGGAATAAATTACATTTTAAAATATATTATAATAAAAATAAAATGGTTATTTTAAATTGTATTAACATTTCCTCCTGTGTGACCTCTTGGTGGCCGCAGCCCATGGACTTCCCCAGCAGATACCTACATTATTCAGCAAGTGTGTGCGTGAGAAGTGAGAGAACCCTCCATGAAACACAAATAAACAGGGTAGATGAAGGCTTGCCAATTACTGAAACAGAAAGCAAGAGGAAATTATCTCTCATCCTCTCTGTTTCAGTGGAGGAGTGGAGAGGAGAATTGCCTCTGTGACATTGAGACTGTCCTAGTACTTTGTCCCACACACATGCTGTCATAGTTTGCTGTACAAACTTAAGCAGCTGTTGACTCATTTCATTTGTAATAATAGGCACCCAGGGTATTTGTGTTTGCTGCTGTAATATAATGTGGTATATACTGTATAATGATGTGCATTAATTTGCTTACTGAACACCCAGGCTGGTCCTGTCCGTTCAGCCTGGTTCCCTGATGGGAAGGACATAACAGCCTTTCTGTTTGTAATTTTTTCTCTGGCTGAATAGTGTGCTGTGGTCCGTTATTAACTTATGGCTGCATCAGCCATGACCTGTCACCATGTGGCCTTCTCTCTGCTTTTCACATTACCATCTAAAAGCTGGATCATGAAATTTTCATCATAAGCAGTGATGTATTGCTTTCTCTTTCTTCAATTTCTCTTTCCCCAATATTTCTACAAAGGTTGACACAGTATCATGATCTTTCAGAAGAAAGTGTACTAGTTCCTCATCAAACCAAATAGATAATTTTTTTGAAATGAAGCTGCAAAAATGGTTTGATCAGAAAAGTTCATGATATTGGGACCTGAATATGATTTAAATTAACATAAAACCACCTTCATGCATCAATGGCTATTTATTGTTCAGGAACATGCTCTACCTTGAGCAACAGAATGAACTGTGCTGGTATCGAAAGAATAACTCATTTACAATTTTTATTCTTAATGATACAGTAGCAAAAACTGTGCATTTAATTCTAAGGGCCCTATTTTAATGATCTGCATAGTCTAAGCATACGGCTCAGGTGCTATTTTGCTATAGTGGATCCACTTTTAACGATTGGAAAAATGGTTGATGTCCCTATTCCATATTCTCTTTATGAGTAATGGGTGTGTTTTGGGCGTTATGTGCAATAAACCAATCAGAGTGTCATTTCCCATTCCCTTTAAAAGCCAGTTACACTTGCTCCTTGGTGGGAAAACAGAATGTGAAAAAAAATCTGAAATCTGGGATTCAAAATCCCAAATTTAGACAAATTTGAAAATCAACAGAATGTTTTAGTTCTAAATGAGTTAGGTTAAAACTGTCTTAAACTGCATAACAAGTTGCTCTTTGGATCATTTTTAAGTCACCCTCATCAGGATTTGCATAAACTATATACGTGTATACCTCAGCTTGGGTGCATGGTCATTTAAGTCAAAGTTTTTATTTTGTTTTTTTTTATTTTAAGACATTCTGAAATCCATAAACATGACCAATTGCCATACTAATAATCTAATTTCTAATTAAAAAAAAATATTATTATTATTATCATGAAAAATATAACTGAATCCAATTAAGATAAATAATCGTCACATTTGACACTGTGTAATGTGTACATTTCATACATGAGTCACTGTTGTTTCTAGTCTCTGAGTTAGCAGCTTCTGATATTGTTGCTTGTCACAATATAAAAGCACTATCGTTGCCATAGTAACCACATCTCTATACTTCAGGTGTTGTCGCTAGGCGCTGATGTGCTTCCAGAGTATAAGCTTCAGACACCAGGCATCAACAAGTTCACCATTCTACACTACAGCCCCTTTAAGGCAGTCTGGGATTGGCTGATTCTGCTGCTAGTTATCTACACCGCTATTTTCACGCCCTACAGTGCGGCCTTCCTTCTCAATGACCTGGAGGAGGAGAGGAGACGTGAGTGTGGTTATTCCTGCAGTCCTCTCAACGTGGTGGACCTCATAGTGGACATTATGTTTATTGTAGACATTCTTATCAATTTCCGGACTACGTACGTCAACGCCAATGAGGAGGTGGTCAGCCATCCAGCTAAGATAGCTGTGCATTACTTCAAGGGGTGGTTCTTCATAGACATGGTGGCAGCCATACCCTTTGACCTGCTCATATTTGAGGCAGGATCAGAAGAGGTGAGCATATGTATACGAGTAATTTACAATTACGGCTTTTTCATGCTATTCGTTGTTCAAAGTCTAGTGACTATTTAAAAAAATGGTATTAAATATGATATACACCAACAGCTGAGATTTAATGCTTAAATATGGATAGAGATATGAATATATGACAGACTGTTTTAGCTTTCTTGCAATAAATAGCTTCTAATTTTTTTTATCTAAATACATTGTTTACATACTTATTTGCATGTAAGCATGAATATATGTTTGCACTCTCTTGTTCAGACAACGACTCTGATTGGCTTACTGAAGACTGCCAGACTTCTCCGATTGGTCCGTGTTGCACGGAAGCTGGATCGTTACTCAGAGTATGGTGCGGCTGTCCTCATGCTCCTCATGTGTATATTTGCACTGATTGCTCATTGGTTGGCTTGCATATGGTATGCAATCGGCAACGTGGAGAGGCCCTATCTGGCGCACACGATTGGCTGGTTGGATAATCTGGGCATGTCCATCGGCAAGCAGTACAACGTCAGTGACCGCTCCTCGGGCCCCTCCATCAGGGACAAGTATGTGACAGCACTGTATTTCACATTCAGCAGTCTGACCAGCGTGGGGTTTGGAAATGTGTCGCCAAATACCAACTCAGAGAAGATCTTCTCCATCTGTGTCATGCTCATTGGCTGTGGGTATCAATATGTTGCACCTTTAAAATTTAACTTATGCCATCAGCACCGCAAAGGTCACCTTTGTTGATCCTGGATATTGTGTTGATCCTGGAACAACATTTCTGTCCGAAAATTTCCTCTTAACCCCATCCCTGCCCCTAAATCTACCCATAATTTATCCCTAAAATCAGAAGGAGATGATCGGTGAATAACACTGATGTAGAAGCTTCTAAACTTAAACATGACATAAACTTTAAAGGGTTAGTTCACCCAAAAATGAAAATTAAGTCATTAATTACTCACCCCCATGCTATACCAACCCCGTAAGACCTTTGTTCATCTTCGGAACACAAATTAAGATATTTTTGATTAAATTTGAGAGCTGTATCACTACAACATAGACTGCCTAAGGGACTGGCTCTTGACGGCCCAGAAAGTCAATGAAGAAAATGTTTAAATATTCCATGTGACTACAGTGGCTCAACTATAAGTTTATCAAGTGACGAGAATACTTTTTGTGCGAAAAAACAAACAAAAATAACGACTTTATTCGACTATTCCTTTTCTTCCTTGTTGGCCTGAAACGAGACTTCAAGACGATTTCCACGAAGCATGCGCGAGAATTGCGATCTCCTTCAACTACTTCAGTTCAGTTCTCGCACATGCTTCGTGGAAATCGTATGGAAGTCTCGTTTCAGGCCAACAAGGATGAAAAGGAATAGTCGAATAAAGTCGTTATTTTTGTTTGTTTTTTCGCACAAAAAGTATTCTCGTCACTTGATAAACTTGTAGTTGAGCCACTGTAGTCACATGGAATATTTAAACATTTTCTTCATTGACTTTCAGAGCCAGTCCCTTAGGCAGTCTATGTTGTAGTGATACAGCTCTCAGATTTAATCAAAAATATCTTCATTTGTGTTCCGAAGACGAACGAAGGTCTTACGGGGTTGGTACAGCATGGGGGTGAGTAATTAATGACTTAATTTTCATTTTTGGGTGAACTAACCCTTTAAACGTGTACCTTAGATCTGATTGGTTGATTGAAATGTTCTTCCAGGATCAAAGATGTTCCAGGAACATGTTGCACTTGGTCAAATCAATTGGTTCATCCCCTTAACCTACCAATCACAGAAAACAATCTGCATTTTTACATTTTCGGAAATGCTGTTTTCCTCATTGGGAGAAAAAAATGTCCAGACAAGGATTTGGCATATTACGCGTATGCACGCAGGGCACGCACAAAGAAGTCTCTTCTGCTCACCAAGGCTGCATTTATTTGATCCAAAATACAACAAAAACTGTAATATTGTGAAATATTTTTGGCAGTATCTGAGGTTTTCACAAAAAATTAGCTCATTAAGATGCTCCAGATAGCAATTCAACATCTAAAAGTATCTTTTTTTGTTTGTTTTCTGAGAGGAGTACCTTTCCTTTGTCCATGAAAAAATGCCGTTTTTCTCTGCTCACTTCTTGATGACTGCCACTTCCCCTCAGCACAAGTTTGGTATATGTTTTTAAAGCGCAGCATTCCAAATTTGTGAATATTTGATATCATCAGTCTGAACCAATGAAATGTGATTTTCAAACTCATGCTGATGTAAACAAAATAATCTTACTTGCACTGACGTATAGATCCAAAGCATGAGCACAAAGGCCTGACAACGATCCTGATATACACAGATTATATACACAGAATACAAAATATCTGTCTTCACTGCCAGTATTCACGCAAACATTATCTGGGTTAACTGTTGGGGAAAAACATCCCATGTTTATCATTATATTAGATCAGTGCTGTACAGTAGGTCTTATAAATAGGCTGACTTTTTCATTAATGTTAATCAAACAATTGTGGTATCGTGGAGAAAAAAAAAATCAATATATATTTTTCCTCTAGATATTTGATTTTTACTTGGCGTCTGCCAAATTTGGTGTTATTCCCAGGGATTTTAAGGTATGGTTGCTTTGTTTTTGTTTTGGAACCCACAGAAAACTTTAACTCTTGGAATATTTTCTCAAAATTGACTTTACTGACTCTGTCAGCTAGCTTGCTACAGCCTTTTTTGTCTGATTCCGACAAATCATACATCATTTTAAAGTTTTTTTATTTATTAGAGAATGTAAAAAAAACAAAAAAAAACAACTCGATTTTGAAAACTTGCTCATTGCAACTCTGCAAATATTTTAAAATGCAATTTAGTCTGGTGTTGCCAAATTTCAATGTTCAGCATCATTACTCCAGTCTTAAGTGTCGCATCATCCTTCTAATATGCTGATTTGCTGCTCAAGAAACATTGATTGTTATTATCAATGTTGAAAACGGTGTACTTTTTTGCAGTATCCATAGGCACTTTTGATCAATTTAATGGGATGAGTTCTTATCATGTGACACTGAAGACTAGAGTAATGATGCTAAAAATTCCGCTTTGCCAACACAGGAAAACTGCATTTTAAAATATATTCAAATAGAAAGCAGTTATTTTAAATTATATGTCTTAATGAAACACAATTTTTTTTTTAAACTTCTATTTGCAACAAATGTTTTTCATTTGAAATTTCTGTTCATCAAAGAATTCTTTAAAAATGTATCATGGTTTACACTAAAATATTAAGCAGCAGAACTGTTTTCAACATTGAATATAACCAAAAACGTTACTTTAGCAACAAATCAGCATATTAGAATGATTTCTTAACGTATTACAGGAATTGTCTCTGGAGTAGATTGCATTTGAGAGTATGTTAAAGATAGAATGTTTAAAAGTATGTTCACAATATTAATTTTTATGTATAAATGTTTTGATCAAATAAATACCTTGGTGAGCATAAGAGACTTTCAAAAACATTGAAAAAATAAAAATGACTTTATAAATGACTTGAGTTCTGACCTTTGCCTCCTCCCTTTGTATTCTAGCTCTGATGTATGCTAGTATCTTTGGGAATGTGTCTGCTATAATTCAGCGACTGTACTCTGGAACAGCTCGGTACCATCTGCAGATGCTTCGGGTCAAGGAATTCATTCGCTTTCACCAGATCCCAAACCCGCTGAGGCAAAGATTAGAGGAGTACTTCCAACATGCGTGGACTTACACCAATGGCATCGACATGAACATGGTACGAGCCAGGCTTTTTTCCCCTACTAAATATGAATTACTGTCATTGAATGAATACATGCATTGGTGTCACTGTGTTAGCTATCTAGTCTTTATATTAACATATGTATCTCAATCACACAGTATTAATGTCAAATGTGTTCATGTGTCTACGCAGTGATCTGATATGCATTCTCTTTCTTATACGCACTCAAACGGACTGACTTCAACACCCTGGTGAGCAGGAGGTATAGAGTAATGTTTGCTTTTTATCCAAAAAGCTGCAGCCATTTGATCTTAAATGTTTTCATATTGACTGTATATTTTATAGAAGCATACAGTTGATTTTAAACTGTATAACCTTGAGCAGTGTTGGATATATGTGTACCGTTTTATGAGGTAAGGGTAGTCTCAATGTTATAGTCAATGTTACATTTAATGACTGATGTTAAATCAAAAACTCTGTTCTCAAAGCTAATGGTACTGTGAAAAAAAAGCGTACTGTGACTCATCCTGCATGCAGGCATTTCTATTTCAGTTAATTTCCTTCAATTAAGTTTCACTTTGATGGACCTAGGTCATATTGACATTTCCTGTTTTGTTAGGCATCAGATTTAGTTAGTCAGATAGATAGTTACTGCAGGTTAAAAAAAGCAGGCTGCCTTTTTTACACCTGGCTGGGGGACTACTGATGAAAATTAGCACTTTTGAGCTAACTCGGGTACATTTACATTGTTTTAATGTTGGTTAATGCACACTGTCCCCTTTCAAACAAAGAGACAAATGCATAAATATATTTCCATGAGAGTCATTGTTGTTCCCTGGCTGACATCCCAAATCCAATTTTAAACAAGAAACAGTGTTTTATAGATGAATCAGAAATATTGGGAGAAAACGTAAGTGACAGTTGCTTTTTCCTCTGTTTAATGTGCCATATATAATTTTTGATGAAGCTAGAGCAAATTAAAGGCTAAAACAATGCAATGCAGCAGAAACAAAGGATCCCCGATGTATTCATACTTTGCTTCATCTTTTATGTATTTGCAGTTGAGGGAGACAGGGCTATATTAGCATTGTATTATCTGAGCTGTAACGGAAAGCTCTTAAAAACCGGCTATCATTCTGCCCTCCTTCTCATGGAGAACACTCTTTCTGTCCTTTTCTCGCTCTTCCCGTCTCTGCAGGTACTGAAGGGCTTTCCAGAGTGCCTGCAGGCTGATATTTGTCTTCATCTGAATACAAGTTTGCTCCAGAGTTGCAAGGCGTTTGGCGGAGCGACCAAAGGATGCCTTCGGGCACTGGCAATGCGCTTTAAGACCACCCATGCCCCACCAGGTGATACGCTGGTGCATTGTGGGGATGTTATCACAGCCCTCTACTTTCTCGCCAGGGGATCCATCGAGATTCTGAGGGACGACATAGTGGTGGCTATCTTGGGTGAGCAATAAACAATTAAACAAA
This sequence comes from Pimephales promelas, assembly GCF_016745375.1. The sequence continues at coordinate 5,204,219 of NW_024121355.1, read as the reverse complement.
CCTTCACTGTAAGCCTTAACTTTATGGTGATGACATCTCACTAACTTACAATCTATATTTAAAATGGAGTTTGTTCCATGACTTTCACACAGTGTCACAATCAGCCCTTGTAAGGGTCAAACCTTTTGTCCTTTGGTTGCTGGGCCAGATCTTTTTAACCATGATGCTTTACCACTGCATAATAAATTACCTTTTTCATATTGTTCTAAAGATTTTTGCATAATCTTTCATCAAAACCTCTCTGAAATTAATTTTTTTGCTGGAACCAAAGCTCCACAAGAAAAAAAAAGTAGTAGATCATAGTCTACCATATATCACCCTCAAGTCAAATCTAAAAAGGACAAAAAAATGTCCCATTCTGCTTCCAGTTGAGCGTTTTGCCTTATGGAAGTTAAATGCTTTACAGATGCTACTAACTTCACATCTAAAAGGCTGGCCTATATATATATATATATATATATATATATATATATATAAACAAACACACACATACTGTATAGTACAGTATCGATGTCCAAATATCAGATTACTGGAATGCTGTGGAAATTGGGTGGCTTACTATATGGCACTTGCACACTCATCTAAATTTAATATAAAAAGCTCAGAGGCTCACAAGGTAATAAAGACTTAATGAAAAAAGTGCTGTCCTTCATTCAAGGATATCTCTCCTGTGATGAGCTCATAATGTTTTTATAGATGGAGAGAGACTGAAATAGAGGAAAGCTGAGGGAAAATGAGAGAACAAGGGAGAGACAGGTTGTAATTAAATAAGAAGATGCGGGAACGAGATTGGCAGCAGTGTGGTACATGTTTCCCTTGTTCATTAGATTTGCAATGTGTCACTTAGTGTGACAGAAAGCCCAGTGACAGCGCTAGTTTCATTTTTTACAGGCACATTAATAAACTCGCGCTCACATGCTTAGAGTCTCCAGTCACATCGTTGCAGCGGGCAGGTGGAGCAGGGTAAGCCGAATTTAAATGGTCCATCCCTCTTCCTACGCAATCTGGCTTTAACAGAATAAGGCCAGGGGAAGAAAAAGAGACGCACACTAACATACCCGTGCAACTCAGCAGAAACTTTCCGTACACTGCACGAATTTGCTGAGAGAAGCTACCTCCTGCTTCATATGTACTGTATTCTTAGGTCTCAGTTGAAGAATCACTACCTCAGCAAGAATTTGTCGTCTTACAAAAGTGTTGCAGATGGACACTCAATTATTGTACACTAATTCTGGCTCTGGTTTGGCCTCTGTTATTCTATTAACATATTGCTTATAGCCTCACCTCAAATCCTTAAAGGGTTAGTTCACCCAAAAATGAAAATTCTGTCAGTAATTACTCTCCCTCATGTTGTTCCAACCCCGTAAGATCTTCGTTCATCTTCGGAACATGAATTAAGATATTTTTTGATGAAATCTGAGAGCTGGATCACTCCTCCATACTAGTCCATAGGCTTCTTGAGGGATTGAAACTTGCCGGCCTCGAAAGGTTATTAAAGACATTGTTAAAATAGTCCAAGTGACTTCAGTGGCTCAATCTCAACGACGAGAAAACTTTTTGTGCGCAAAAAACAACAAAAATAACGACTTTATTTCAACTATTCTTCATTTACTTCTCTCTCTGCCTCGAGTCAGGTTACTAGTTTAATAACGTAAGCTTCTGTTATTGTACGTCACACGCATCACACACATGACCAATAGTGAGCCTACGTGTGACGTAACTCTACGCTATCACACTACGTTAACTGACTAGAGGCTCATAGAGAAGGAAGTGAATAGTTGAAATAAAGTCATTATTTTTTGTTTTTGCGCACAAAAAGTATTCTCGACGCTTGATAAGGTTAAGATTGAGCCACTGAAGTCACTTGGACTATTTTAATGATGTCTTTAATAACTTTTCGAGGACGGCAAGTTTCAATCCCTCAAGAAGCCTATGGACTAGTATGCAGGAGTGATCCAGCTCTCAGATTTCATCGAAAAATATCTTAATTCGTGTTCCGAAGATTAACAAAGTCTTACGGGGTTGGAACAAAATGAGGGTGAGTAAATACTGACAGAATTGTCATTTTTGGGTAAGCTAACGCTTTAATGTGCAATATACAGCACCAATGGCTTCAGCCACGACCCTGAGCCAGATTTAGATACGATGGCAGGTGGCCGCTGACCAGGTGGCTGTCGTTTGTTTGTTAGGTCTGACCTTTAATATGTATCACTGCAGAAATGTGCTGTCAGGCCTTGACTTTTCTGTTGGCACAAGTCCTCAAGAAGCTTGCATTGGCTTTCAGAAATATATGCTCACATCAGTGACGTGAGTTTTCAATCAGTGGAAGCCTTTTTCTGCCACGAAACAAAATATATTTTAAAAATTCTCACAATTTAGATTATTTTCTCAAAATTGTAAGTTTGCATCTTGAAATTCTGACTATCTCTTAAGAGGTGCCTAATTTCATTGATGGAAAGGTGTGTCTGAGAAAATTGTTATAAACAGAAAAATGGCTAAATTGAGACATTTTGTTTTTTAGAGGTCTAAATTCAGAATTGTGAGGAAAAGGTCATACCTTTTTATTCTGTTGTATTTTAATAAAAATAGTACTGTCTTCATATTGTATTCAGTATGTAGTAAGGATCAAGTTAGAAGGTGCCATAATATTTACAGTTGCTGGTCGAAATTTCGCAAGTGAAATCAAGTTATTTCAACAGGAATTCTCCAAGCGATCAGAATTCCCTGTTCAGATTTTGCTACGTGGTTTGAAAGTGACTTCTGTGTGAAGTGTGCTTCATACATCGCTACTACTGTAGACAATAGACTGTTTTTGCCCGTGAAATTTTGCCTACATACAATCACACACTCTAATTTGGAAACTTGCTTTCCCCTTCTCACTCTTGGTCCATTTTCTTCATTGTTCATCGCTTTCAAATCTTCTCTCCCCTCTCTTGTCCTCTGATCACTTTACGCCCACCTCTCAGGTAAGAATGATATTTTTGGAGAGATGATTCATCTGTACGCCAAGCCGGGGAAAGCCAACGCAGATGTTCGAGCGCTGAGCTACTGCGACCTGCACACCATCCACAGAGAGGATCTTCTGGAGGTTCTGGACATGTATCCTGAATTCTCTGACTACTTCCTGTCCAATCTGGAGCTCACCTTTAACCTGCGTGATGAGAACACCAAGGTAAAGCAGCAAGCTATTAACTTACAGTTTTGGAATAAAAAGAGGAATATACTATGCAAAAATACACTAACATTCACTATATAAAGCTCCCTCCGCAGTCTAGTCTACCCAGACCCTTTATGGAAACTAAGTAAAAACGTCTTCAGAAATCACAGTAATGAGCACATTAATAAAAATATTTATAAAACGTTGTTAATATTACTGTAGCTTCGGGTGTACAGTGAAAAACACAAACATCAGGGTGTTGTGCTACAGAAATAAAAATGTCTGATGAAAAAACAGTATTCAATTAATATTCAGCAACTTGGATCATTTAAATGCCAGTATGAATTAGGCCAGTAGTTTTCACATGTGAAGATACTCTAGTCCTTCATAATAGTTTAGATGAACATTTACAAATAGAAGTCTTAAATTTATACTGGAGCTTTCAAGATTTAAAAAGGACGAGATAAAAAAATAACTTAAAAGAAAATGTAAATGAATGAAATCCATGTTAAAAAAAACTATGGGTCTTATCCAGATCCTTATCAAGTAAATGATGAACAGGCAAAGTCATGGAGCTTTTAAATATTGTCTTGGACATAAATTTTATGTTGTTATTCTAATAATCTTCCGTTTCCTTGAGCCATTGAGTTGTTTTTCAGTGAGTAATGACTTCAGTTTTGGTCTGTTCCTCTTGGCATGAGCTTTATTAATTACATTTATGGTGCACTTTTCTGTCATTTTGCAGTTTGACAGCCCCAGTCTCCATTCACTGTCATTATATTTAAAGAATAGTCCTTCACAAAAGACAAAAAATTCAAAAAGCTTTTAGGTTCCTCAGAGGAAAGCCAGTCTGTTTTTCCCATACTAATGTTGGTGCAGTAAATAAAGTTAAAAGCCGTTTAATGCTTTTCCTAATGTGATCGTCATTTCTTGTGTGTGGCAGGGCGCCACCACAGCTCCTCAGAGGAACGTTTACACGGCAGTGAGTGACTCAGACACTGAAGACCCTGACGTCAAGACTAAACCCGGCTTTAAGAGGAACCACTCCTCAGGTCAGGAACTTCTCCTCATGTTCTGCTCTCATTTTTCTGTCTTCCTCTCCTCCATTGTTCTCTCCTTTTTTCGGTTCCTCCTTTGTTTCCCTCCCCTCCTCTTTCCACCCATCTCTTTTCTCTCCCTGCTGGGTTTCAAGCTGTTGCCATGGTGATTGTTGGCCACAGACAGATGTTTATCGTGTGGTTGCAACGTGACAGATTTTACCTGGACGGTCAAGAGCTGTTTTATCCCCCGTCCCTGTATAACCTGCCGTTTGGATTATTTATCCCAGCCAAATCTCTCACTCTTCCTCTCTTCCTGGCACACTCTTTTTTTTTTTCTTTGTTCAAGGTGCAATCTGGGGAGGGACCGTGAGTAGAGTACCATGTGTGTAATTCTGTGAGGGCGTTGTGTTTTTTCAGGTTCTCCGAGCAGACCGAGCGGGACAGACCAGGAAAGGGGAAGAGATGGAGAGGTTCACACGTTCCCTGGAAGGGAGGAGGAGGAAGAGGAGGGTGAGGAAGTGACAGCGAGGCCTTTGAGTTTGGGTCAATCCCTTCCTTACAACCTGAACACCATCCATGACATATACAGTAAAGATTGTGTTGAAAACAATCTGTTTCATAAAGGTATAACATACATTAATGTACTCATTCATAAGGGTGTCTACTGTAAAAAGTGGTTGGAAGCATACTGTATCAAGATGTTTATAATGCTCTGTAATACAAATTGAAATTCATCTATTCATTGTAAATAGTTACAGTATACATAGAATATAAAACATTATGAATGATGGGAAACATGAAGTTTTTCAAGGCTTTGAACCAATTGATTCGAACTCTTTCGAAGCGGTCGAAACACCACACACTGGTGACCCCTACTGGTCAGAACAGAGGAAATGCAACAAAAACTCGGACCAAATGTTCATAAACAAACCAACACCTTTTACAAACCCACTGCAAATGTTTTATTGAAAGTACATTCTATCAAATGCAATTGACTAATCATCTAATAAGATTACATATAAACTTTATGTGTAATATGTGTTATTTGATCAATTTTCAGGGCTTGTTTTATTTAACAGGTCAATAAGAGACTATTAAAGGTACAATATGCAGGATTTTGCAGTAAAATATCCAAAAACCACTGTTAGGCCAATGTTATATATTTTGTTTAGTTGATTACTTACAATATCCCAAATGTTTCCAATTATTTGTAAATCGTGAGAAAATTGCGATTTTTAACCAAGGAAACGGGGCGTGTGAGCAGGGGTAAGGAGTCGCCAGTCAAGGACGTCATATCCGCGTTACCCCCAGTTTCCGCCAGGTTTGACCTCGTACTGCAATAGTAACCATGGCGATAGACGTGGACAACTGGGTCGGTTATGCTCGTTATGCGTGCTCAATAGCGTGAGCATCCCTAGCAGGGTTTTGTTCAAACATTATGGACCATGGCAAGCAGATTTTGAGACAAAAAGAGGACTAAAACAAAGATCAACATCTTTCGAGATGCCGAGAGCTCCAAATCTGCGACTAACTTCGACTTGACAGAGATGCGAGTGTTGCATGTTGAAGTGAGCAAATCAATGTATAAAAAACGAATCAATGTTATATAGTTCAACATGATGAAAAGTTCGAATATGATCTGTATGTTATTCTCTAATGTTAATCTAGCTTAGTCTCATACAGCCAACAAACAACCTAACAACATTCCAATGCCATTTAGTGTGATAGTGAAACTGTTAGGGCAAGTGAAGCAGCGCTGCGTTACCTCAAGTTTAATTCCTGACCTGTGTGAGTAATTCAGCGTGTAGTCCAGTAGAATTAAATGTCCTTATTCCTTTATATCCGCGGGACTCGCGTTGCGTGTGGCGCTGGTATACTTCTAGCAATCGCGCCCTCCTTCATACTACAGTCATCTTAAAAACATCAATGTATTCACTCATCCATAAAAGATCCATCAGCTTGACGACAATATCCATAATTCCGCTTAATTTGGAATATACGTCATTAATAAACGCCTTTGTTATTGTAAGAGGTTAGCGACCCCTGGTGGCAAAACAATCTTGCATATTGTACCTTTAACTACTAGTAGTCCTATTTAGTTATACTAATGTCTAATTAAAATGTGTACAAATGGATAAAACTGATCAGAGGTCAGGTATACCCCATAGGCAATTATTCAATGGTTTGTCGATAGGGGGCGATCTTTCACAGAGATCCTCGTCCGCCAGTGGTGGACCACTGAAATTTCCTAAATGTTTAGAAACAGTTATGATGTAACAAAGCCTCGTTTATTGAAATCATGTGGCTTTGATACACGCTCCAAACTAATGATTTGAAACAAAAGATTCATAAAGGTTTCGAAGCTTCATGAAGCACCGTTTCGAAATCGCCTATCTCTATCCTTCTTAGCCTACCCTAGCCCAGAATTCATTGCGCACTGGTGACAACAAGAGTTTTTTTCAGAGAGATTGCCGGATTACATTTTTTATGTAAGTATTGGGTTTTATCTTAGTGAGTATCTAATGATACAAATACAAAAATTAAAGCAGTTTAAATTTTGACTTAAATCTTACGAAGATAGGATTTATATATTTTATACTCTTTATTATCTACAGAAATGGACCACAGTGAAAATATTTAGACAAGTTTTGTTTTCAAAAAAAGTCCGGTAAAAACGTTTCTGCCGCTCATCAACGGCAGCTGTCCATCCATCCCATTTAAAGGGATAGTTTACTTTGAAATTAATTTTTGATATGTTTTACCTTCCTCAAGGGCATCCAAGATGTAGGTGTCTTTGTTTCCGCAGTATTTTCAATTTTGATATTTTTCGGTCAAACCGTTGTTGTCTATCAGTCATATAATGCAAATTTAGGGGGCCCACCCCTCGGTTCACCTCAAAGAGCATGCACAGAGAAGTCCAAATTAAACATGATTTAATGACTCGTAAATGTAAGTACACATTGATGGCCTAAGACATGAAACGAGCGGTTTGTGTGAGGAAAACGAAACATATTTAGATATACAGGAAATCGCAATGGAAGACGATTTCGATACATCTAAATATGTTTAGTGAAAGGTAAAACTTCTGAAATCTCTGTGTAAACAATGAGTGACGTACACACGCAAGCGATCACTTCCGGCACATGCGCAGACCGAAGCGAACCGTGCCTTCAGTTCAGTTGGACATGGCTGTGGTTACACATGGTAAAAACTATATAAATACTGTTTGTTTTCTCACAAACCACTCATTTCGTGTCTTAGGCCATCAATGTGTACTTACATTTACGAGGCATTAAATCATGTTTAATTTGGACTTCTCTGAGCATGCTCTTTTAGGTGAACCCCATAGACCTCCATTATATGACTGACAGACAACAACGGTTTGACTGAAAAATATCAAAATTGAAAACACTGTGGAAACAAAGACACCTACATCTTGGATGCCCTTGAGGTAAGATACAACATATCAAACATTAATTTCAAAGTGAACTATCCCTTTAACAACACTCGGTGTGACCTTCGCGGCCTTGGAAGGCATGGCCTTTGAGACCTTTGAAGGATGCAGCCTCTGAATTGGGACACAGCTAATGACTGCTGAAATAATTACACTGCGAGGGAGCTTTCCTCTCTTTTCTCCGCTCATTCTATTTCCTGCTCTCTAAATATTACAAAACGGCCCTAGAGCTCATGATTAGACTGAACTTGGTGTAATATCTTGAGGCAAATACATTCTTTTGGCTTCTGGGTATTGCGGCTGTTATATTAGGGACACTGGTGCAGTGTGGAGATTATTAATGACGTACGTGTCTGTGTATGTATGTGTGTGTGTGATGTATAATTTATCTTGTCGGAGTGCCGTATGTTTTATTACAGTGTGTATGTAATCTCTCTCTCTGTGTGTGTGTGTATGTAGTACATTTGACATAAGAGCACGATTGATCTTACATATGTGTGCATGATGCATTAAGTTTGTGTGCATATGGCATGTTTGTGTGTGTGTTTGTGATTAATTGCACTGGGACTTGTGTTTCTCTAGATGTGCGTGTTGAAGAATGGCCTTGTGGGAATGCAGATGATTCAGCGAAATCTCGAGACAGAGAAGGAGGAGACGATTCTGAAAGTGACATCACATTCGGTGAAATGGAGCAAAGACTGGATCTACTACAGGAACACCTGAACAGGTGAGAGAAAGAAATAGAGGTAAAGAAGGTCACATGAAAGAGTAAATTAAGAGAAAACGAGTTGAAACATCAACTTTTAACATCCAGAACGTTTTGTGCTATTTATAGAATGGTACCTACCACCATCTGCTGGTCACAGACGGTATTGCATGTCTGCGTCAATAAGTCTGTGTGTGTTTGTGTAGGCTGGAAGCACAGATGACTTCAGACATCCAGGCTATTTTACAGTTGCTCCAGAGGCAGAGCGCTCTGGGACCTCCAGCGTACAGCACTGTGGCCGTCAGCCCAGAGTACCACAAACCCGTGCAGCCTGTCACCGCCATGCAGACACAGGTAACACACAGGCTATATTCACAACGGAAAGCTATCGTGGATATATCACGTTATACACTCAGAGTACCCCAGCAACCAATAAGAACACCCTAGCAACTGCTTTGCAGCTACTGAAAACACACTTACAGCAAGGTGACCAGATTTCTAAAATGAAATCTGGGGACATTTCCTTACATTTTTGCATGTCTTGATATACTATATTATAATTAAGAATTATGATGTTTGCAGGTCAAACTGACCCAAACTGGTTTTAACACAATTTACACTGTAAAAAAAGTGGAAGGAAGGTGTTTTCAGTGAATGCGCAAGACTTAATGGTTCTTTAGCCACAATATAGGTAAATATCTAGAAGAATAAGCAGTAGAGTCCAGTAAACGCTACAAACCAACGTGTTTAGAATTACAGTACATGAAAATAATTTGGTAAGAAATACCAGTTTGCAATATCAGGCAGCATAAGGAGATGTTTTGTACAGCTAAAAATAACCGGAAGCCAGACACATTCAATTTACAAATTACCGCATTTGCTCCTACGTGAAAAATAAGCTGGGTATTACAACAAAACTATGACTTTACAAAATAGATAAATATGACAAAATAAATGACAACATGTGATAAAAAAAAATTGAATCGAAATATCGTTTACATTTTCTAATTGTAATTAACATTGTAATTTTGAAATATAAATATTTTATGTGTGTGCTTTTGGAGGCTACGTTGGCCAGGCTTTTTTTGCAGTGTATTTGTTCATTTCTGGTATTTGATTTCTGTTGTATTTGCAGTAGCATACTAGCATACTGCATTCGAACGGCAGCGTTTAATGCGTTTTCTTCTTTGTAGAGTCCTGATCTAGAGCACGCCTACAAAGACTCCACGCCTGCCGTTACCATGGAGATGACCTCTGATGTCAGCACAGCGACTACATTGGTGACAGACCCAGAGTGGGAGGCGGGCCTAGGACTGAAACCATTGGAAGATGAGCTCTCTGCATCACAGCAGCCAAGATCTTTCCAGATGTCAGCCAGACAAGCGTCTCTCCCAGATCCGGCACCCGGAGGCGGATTGACGCCGGGTCTCCACAGGCCCTCCTCCGATCCTGGGCTTCCAGGGCAGTAACATAAGGTCGAAGGTTTTGATGGTAATGAAGCAGAGTCCAATAACAACTAGGTTAAGTTCTAAAAAGCTGAATTGTGAATAAGAATGCCTTATAAAGGAATCTCACTCCTGTATGCTTTCATGTAACTATGCATAGAGAGAACAAACACTACAGTAAGCTCAGCCTCCTCCCTTCTACAGCTAGACTCGGGGTAGAGAACACCAAACCGAAGAGTCGTATGCAAAGAACTTAAAACAACCTTCCATGTCCCTAGTAGTTACCTTAAAAATGCTGTAGCTGAAAACAAAAGCAGTTGAGCAGATGCATTAATGCAGAATGTATCTGTTGTTCATTTTGTAAATACATAAATAGAGCGCTGTTCGGGAAGTAACATACTGGACATGTTAATGAAAGGAAGATGCATGCTAGGGGATACAAATGCAGTGTTTATTTATTTTTTTTTTTGCATGTTTCTTAAAACACTTGCATTGTTAAATTGGTGACGTGAGCTCGTTTTTTTTGTTCTTACATTACCTATTTGAGATTTACATGTATTTAACTATGAATTTCCTGGTATTCAGGAAGAATCTTTACTTGAACTGAACTCTGCAAAGCAAAGCCTCATCATGAAAACTGTTGTCATCATCTCAAAATATCACATTATTCTACCCATATCAGATTTACATTTAACAACGACACACTGCCCCTTCAGAGCCAACTCAACATTTTAGCATTGTCAGTATTGCAAGATCATGTCTCAGTATTGAATTTGACATATCTTTTTTGGTCCAAGTGAGTGTGACCATTCTTTGGCCCTCATGGTGGGTAATTCAAACCACAGATGAGCGCTGTACATCGCCAGAAACTGAGGGGTCATTCTTGATTAAAAAGGCATAAAAAGGCATTGAAAAATGCAGCTCACAAGCCGTTTTAATAACTGCTTGTCCATCTGAGGAAATGTCGCCACATAGATCCGCTCTGGTTGTCCGCTGTTGCAGTTTGAGAAAAGCTTATGAATATTTAATAAGGTATGCACTGAGGCAGTTTATGATTAGCTAAATCTGTTTCTGAAAAATCTCGCACTCTTGAAGCAAGGTCAACACTAAATTTCCCATGGTTAAATGCAGTGCTAATACAATGGCTTAACCCAGGGTTAAATCTGGCCCTGTGGAAAGCCCTTTTGTGTTATACATGCTTTTTGTCCCTCATTTCTTTATGCAGTTTACGGATTCATTTTAGGAGGTTTTTACGTTCTAAAGCTGTAGCAGTGTCATTTTTATCTGTAGAAATATATCTGGAGAACGCGATCTGCAGGAGAAAACACTCGTTTTTGTAGCAGCAGTCATCCCTGGCCTTCCAGAAGATAGATCTACGTTAACAAAACCTATTAAACACACACTTTTAGTCTTGCAGTGTAACATGACAGTGAGTTCATGTGTAGGAGGACTGCATGTTTAACCAAAGTTAGTTAGTAGAAGTAATCACTTAATCCACATTTAATGAGATGCATTGAAGCACACCGTCTTCCTAGTGTCCGCTAAAACGAAAACAAAAAAGCAGAAAAATGTATGCATGTTTAGTAATTTGCTCATATGGCCACCAGATTTAGAGCTTCTGCATGAATTAATGAATCTGATTGGTTGGCTGAAATTTGGCGGCGGAGCATCATGACATATCAGTGTATGCGAAAGAGGCTCTAAATCCTCATCTTTCATCACACAGATATGTGGCTGGCCGTCATCATCACTGGCTCGTGTGACCGCTGTGATCACGGCATGCACTGACCTAACAGTTTCCTGTGACATGGTCCAAGTCATGTCTCGTGTTTTAGTAAGTTGGCCGGAGTGGGTTTGCCGTAGGGGTGTTTCTGAGACGAGGCCAGTGCGGGAAGAGAGCGAGAGAAGGATACGATATTATTGCGATCTTTTGCACAAACTCTTTAAACATCTTGTACAGTGTCACTTTTTAAAATTAGTGCTGTTCACAAAATAGTTTTTATGCATTTTTTGAAATGTTTGACACTGTATTTTATACAATGCAACACATAACTGCAGGTTAGAATGTTTTCTTCCTTGGGTATATTGGTATGTATTATATTTATGCTGTATATTGTGAATATTACAAGAGTTAACGCACAACTCTGTAAATTAATAAAGGACAGAATGCTTAATTTACAATGTCGCACAAGATTATTTATGGAAAAAGCATTTTATTGCTCTAAGAACCTGTGGAAAACCTAAACGAGATGCTTTGTATGCTCTTGCATTTGCAAAATCATTTTGAAGGGAGTCTGTTCATGCTGTGGCCATCTTGGTAACTTTCCAGAGACAGTACACAGCTTCTAAATAATCTGCGGAAGAAAAGACTGCCAAATCTAAATGTTAATAACATACAGTACAGTGGTGTCCAAAAGTATGAGACCAGACCACTATTAAATTTCTCCTGTTTTGCATGATTCATTTACTAACAAAAAATTGTTTCTTATTTCATATACATTATAATTTACTTTTTTCAAAATACTAAAAACAATTATTTCCAGGTTTACATACAGTGGGATGATGCAAACCTCCAAGACTTACTGTAAGTAAATTTACCACTGAAATGACAACAATATAATATATTTTGCTTTTATAGCTCAAATCAGGCTAAAAACTATGGAAGCTTGTTTCCGCCACTGAATAAAAAAATAAAATAAATAATTGTGACTTTTTATCTCACAATTCTGACTTTTATTCTCACAATTGTGAGTTTATATCTCGCGATTCTGACTTTATTTCTCAGAATTGCGAGATAAAAAGTCAGAATTGCATGATAAAAAGTCGCAATTGTGGGTTATAAAGTCAGAATTGCGTGATATAAAATCACAATTGCATGTTATAAAGTCAGAATTGCGTGATATAAAGTCAGAATTGCGAGATATAAAGTCAGAATTGCGTGATTTAAAGTCAGAATTGTGAGATATAAAGTCAGAATTGCGAGATATAGTCAGAATTGTGTGATATAAAATCACAATTGCATGTTATAAAGTCAGAATTGCGTGATATAAAGTCAGAATTGCATGTTATAAAGTCAGAATTGCGAGATATAAAGTCGCAATTGCGTTTTATAGTCAGAATTGCGTGATATAAAGTCAGAATTGCATGTTATAAAGTCAGAATTGCGTGATATAAAGTCAGAATTGCGTGATTTAAAGTCAGAATTGTGAGATATAGTCAGAATTGCGTGATATAAAGTCACAATTCAGAGAAAAAAAGACAGAAGTACGACTTTTTATCTCACAATTCTAACTTTTTTTTCTCACAATTGCGAGTTTACATCTCGTAATTCTGACTTTATAACACATAATTGAGAGTTTATGTCGAAATTCTGACATCTTTTTTCAGAATCGTGAGATATAAACTCGCAATTGCGACTTATCAGGCCAATTCTAAGGAGAAAAAATTTCGACTTTATATAGCAATTCTGACTTTATAACTTGCAATTCTGACTTTATATCACACAATTGCGACTTTATATCACGCAATTCTGACTTTATATCTCGCAATTCTGAGAAATAATGTTAGAATTGCGAGAAGTAAACTCGCAATTGTGAGAAAAAAAGTCAGAATTGTGAAAAAAGTCGCAATTACCTTTTATATTTTTCATTCTATGGCGGAAACAAGCTTCCATAAAAAACAGTTTAAAGTTGGTGCACACTGTAGAGAAAGAAAGACCAGTTGACGTTTTTACCTACAAGAAGCTTTGCTTAAAATAAATGAATGTCCTTTCCTGTGTTTCTCAGCATCACACACTAAGCAGCAGAGCGACCCCTGCAAGAACCCATTTTGCTGGCCTCTCTCTGGTCTTAAGGCTGAAGGTCCAGATATACGTGTTAGCACGTAGTTTGGTTTTATAAACGGGGCATTCGTAGGTATTGCGCATCTCTTGGCGGTCGTTCGGGATGGCTCGAACAGCTATAACAGGCATGCTGGGAGTCAGTTCCTTCAGGCGTGCTTCTGCGATTGTCCCACCCTGAATATCCCAGCGTGCACCTGCCGTCACAAACACGGACTTTAGAATCAAATGAGCATTTTCCATCAGTCAGTCAGAATCCTCGGTGATTGGCTAAAACTGTAGTATTTAGATGGACGATACAGACCCTCCATGTAAAGGCCATAGATGTAGGCTCCCTCTCTGGCTGGCTGGTTAAACTCCTCTTTGAACTTCTTGGTCACATCCACCGTCAAATTCATCTTGTCCAGCGGCCATTCGTTCTTGCGTGCCAAACTCTGCATCACAGCTTCAAAGACAAAGTGTGTGAGATGCAAATGAATGAATGTAAATAGGTCCTCTCAAGGAAATGTCTTGAAACTGTTCAAAAGTTTGGGGTGGGGTTGGAAGAAATGTCATTAAATTGATCTAAAGTGACGGGAAAGAAACGCTGTTACACAAGATTTGTATTTCATATAAATGCTGTTCTTTTTAAACTTTCTATAAAACAAAGAATCCCTTAAAAAAATATTAAGCAGCACTGTTTTTCAAACATTGACAATAATAAGAAATGATACTTGATCACCAAATCAGTATATTAGAATAATTTCTGGAGGATTATGTGACACTGTCATTATTCCTTAAAATTCAGCTTTAAAATATAATAGAAAAAAAAATAAAGCAAGAGAGAACTTTTTTTAAATTACAAAAAAAATCATAATAATAATTCACACAAACCCCACACTTTTGAACAATCATGTAAATTTATAATTGCTCTAATACTTTATATATAAATATATATGTATATATATATATATATATATATATAAGCTTCTTTGTGTTTTACTGCACCTGTTAGAAACGACTGAGGGTTAAATAAACCAGAGATCCAGACCACACTAGGCAGAGAGAGATCATGAGTCCAACTATCTAACTCTCTACAGCGCAGTAACACGTCATTGTACCTGATTGGACACACACACAGAGAGACATCAAATATACAGATCATAAAAGGCATGAGGCATCATAAAACAGTACAACGATTAAATACTTCCAAAACATAGTGAGTTGCCCAGCTAAGATCTAATATCTACATTATACCTACAATACAACTCTCTTAATATCATAATAATATTTTATTTCAGCAAATTGCCAAGACAACATCTCTCATTTTGGGTCTCATTCATGAAACACGAGCAGAACGAATTTATGTGTAAATCGTGTGTAAAGTGGTTCTGGCGTAAATTTTCGTATTTTTCAAATGTTAGTTGCTACGAAAAAAATCTACACCTGCTCCCGGCCACGCGTAAATAGTGCGGTTAACATCCGAACGTTTTGCTCTTTTAATCGGGTACATATTTAGACAGCATTTTGTAAAAAATATTTTATATAGTAATTACATAAGGTTTTTCTTTTTACTTTTATTATGAGAGCCAGTAATAGGATCTGGTGATCAATGGCGGCCCTTCTCCAGTTTGAATACGATTTTTCCGAAGTGAACTGATTCATTTTTTGCTCTTTATGAGCAAATCACTCTCATATTTACTCGTAAATTCACAAATGTTTCATGAATGAGACCCTTTGTACTCAAGTTGAGGTACTAAAAAAAGTACAAAAGCACACAACAAATTTACTAAAACTTTAAAAAGAAAATGCTAAAAATTAAAATATGAACATGAATTGCATGAATGATTCTGCTTACCACTGTCCGAGGCTGTATATAGAGGGGTAGGCCAGTCTGGTCCAGGTGTCAGGAACATTATCAAAAAACAAAGCGGTCTGTATCTGCTCCATCTCGGATGAAATTGCCAGCTCTCCCTGCCAGAGAAAATAAGGTTTACGCTAACAGTCAAAAAGTCCTAAACAAGAAGAGGCCGTGACCAATTAATCTGAGATCAATCGATACTTCCAACAACAGCACACCTTCAGCCCCAGGTCCAGCTCTTTGAGCGAGCGTCTGATTTCATTGAGGAGCATGTTCATGCGCTCACACTCCTGCAAACACACCAGAATGTAGGGCGAGCGCTCGGCTGTTTTGGACGTGATGTCAGACATGTTGTACTCTTCTGGTAGCTTCTCCAGGATGTCATCCAAGATCGTCTTCACCTGAAACGACAATGGCTTAAACCTTTGTAGGAAGCTGTCCGTCACCACAACCAATGATCTTTCAAAAGCTCCGAACCAGACCTTCTCCTCGGTGGTCTGTGAGGCTCCTTCACCCATGTTGGAGTCTCTGTACTGCAGCTCCAGGAGAGTGTGGAAGAGGCTGTCTGACGTCACTGTAAGAAACTCAATCTCAGCGTTTGGATGAAGCCCATAATGCACTGGGCTTTCGTGGGGCAGCATCTCATCTATGTACGCATGATAGCCTTGGTAATCCAAGTTAGAAGGCACAACTAATCCTGGGGCCAGTGACAACTTCCTGTCGAACTGAAAGGACGATGAGTTAGTGTTTGCGAGATGAAATGTTTATAATTGGGATCAACCAATGTTGAGAATCAAATCATCCAATTCAGATAAACCAGATTATTATTTTCATGTTTTGGCCAATAAATGGAAGATAATACAATTCAATAGTAGTACTTTACAATAAGGTTCAGAAGTATTTTTCATAGTTCATTTTATTTACAAATACATTAGGAGAACAAAAAGTTGTATCTGTTAATATATTGTTTAATGGAACTGAGCTGACATGGACTAATAAATAAACAGATGCATTTTTATTAATAAATATTTATAAATAAAGTAATAAATTAGTTAATGCATTAATTAATAGGAGCTTATTGTAAAGTGTTACCAATTCATTACTATTTTGTTTACTATCACTATATTTATTATATATATATATATATATCATTACTATTACTATATTTAAAATACAACACTAAAAATCTTTTAAATCTTGCTAAAGGTAATGTACAGTCTGAAAAATGTATATTATTTTACAGGTTTGCTAAAATTTACATTCACCTGTTATTAAATTAGTAGTGTTTTTAAAGATTCGTTTTAAATTACAATTGGACAACAGCTGAAGTAGCCTAAAATGTACAAATACGGCAAATGCATATGAACGTATATTTTTCAATTTTGAAAAATACAGACATTAATAAAAAATAATAATAATAATAATGGCCAATAACCAATTTGGTTTCAATATATAGTCCATCCCAATAAAAAAACAAGATCAATCATTTTAAATGCTAGAAGTGGATTGGAGCATCACAATAATGTGAAATATAAAAGAGAGATAAACAATCTTTTGTATACGTATTCTTTGTAATAATATTTTTTTTCTATTATCTAGCACTAATTTAATCAAAATCTTAAATTAAGTGAATATCCCACATCAGCTGATACATCATCTGGACTGATCAATCAAATAAAATATTACTATTCTGACTTGTATTTTACAAAATACAAGTATGACTTGTATTTTACTTGTCTTGGTATAATTTGTTGAGTGTTTGTGCAGTCATTCAGTGTGTGTGTGTGTGTGTGTGTGTGTGTGTGTGTGTGTACACCTGATTAGGTTGCATGTATTCTTCCAGGTAAGTTCTGCACAGTCTCCTGTCCCAGTCATCAGTAATGTGACCTCCATACATGATCTCACCAAACAGGTAACGAAGGTCTTCCCATGGTACCTGTGCAACACAGGTTTGTTTACATGGCTTAGACTCAGTACTATACACACTCTCTCACCATATCAGTAGCTCTTCCCAGAGCCGGCCCGAGCCTTTTGGGGGCCCTAAGCAGAATTTGATTTGGGGGCCCCTCCCATGACGCGGAGTCACCTGTGTTTGACGATTATTGACACAAATGTCACGCAATAATGATACATTATAAATGAATACACTTAGGTTATGTATTAGGCTACAACAAAATTAATACTTAATAAAAAGAAAATAGATGCCTACTTAAATAAAAAAAGTTTTAACAGTCTTAAAACTGTCTCAAAACATATAAAAGAAATTATTTGCTAAAATTATGACAAAACTGAGAAACATAACAACAAGCCTATTGTTGAAAACTAAAAATATTTGTCCTACTATTTCTCAACTGTCTCAATACAGTGTAACTGTCCTTAAAAGCTTTATTATTATTATTATCGTAAGAGACTTTGTTAGATATTACATGACATAATCCAACAAAGTCTGTTACTATAATACCGGTAATGATGTTCTGGCGCTCGTTGTATGTGTGTATGCAATGTGTTTTTCCCCTCGGGGCTTGCCGTAAATGGGTCGTGCGCAGGCTGCGCACTTGGTAGGCTCAGAGAATGTAGGCTACTGGAGTGTTGTATGGCAAGCCGTTTTAGCTTAAATTGTACTCAGCCTTAATCGTCATTATTGCATTTTTACCAGTAAGAATTCAATTAGAGAGCTTTACAATTTAATTCCTACTAGTAGCAATTACAATTATAGAGCTCTCTAATTAAATTCGTACTAATAACAATTACGATTAGAGAGCTCTTTAATTAGATTTTTACTAGTAAGAATATAATTGCAAAGCTCTTTAATTGAATTGCAGAGCTCTGCAATTGCATTACTAGTAAGAATTACATTAGAGAGCTTTATAAATCAGTTTTTACTAGTAAGAATTACATTAAGAGAGCTCTTTAATGCAATTATTACTAGCTTTGATTTTTACTAAGATTTTTATTACTAGCTTATTACATTCAAGATGATTAAGTTACCGATGACACAATAAAGTCTCCATTTACAACCAGGTAACGTTAGCCTATAATACCGGTATTGTGTTTTATGCATACGAATATTTTTGCTACTTAAAAGTGATCTTAATGTCTTTTGAAAGTAAAAGTTAATAATATTTCAGTAATTCATAGAGGTAACGTTAATGGAAGAATTGGAAGGAGCGTTTAGTCTAAAACTATTTTCTGTCATTTGTGTTTCTTGCAATGTTTGTGCTTGTAATATCGTTTTATGTTGACAGACCATGTTTTTACACCAAATATTTCAGGTAATTACTCTGGTGCTGATGCTCCGTGTAAAGGACACAATCTGGCAACTATTGAAGCAAACATAAACCTGCAGAGGTGAATGGACATGGGAGCTAAAGAGCCTTGTAAGTGGTTTTGTAACTTATGTTGTAAATCTTCATAGAATTACCTTTACATTATAGTAGGCTACAGATTATAGTAATCTTGTTCAAATGTTAGGAAATAATTTTGTTGGTTTAAGAAAGCCAACATATTGTTAACCTATTTACACTATTATTATTATTATTATTATTATTATTATTATATCTGAGACGTAAATGTTCAACTCTTAACTCCTAGAGCTTTAGTGCTAAAAGCACAGACCATAAAGGATCTCATCCAAAAGACCCATGATTTACACACCCGCCACATCCTAGGTGTATATGACATTCTTCTTACAGACGAATACAATCGGAGTTATATTTAAAAAAATGTCCTGGCTCTTCTGACTTTTAGAATGGCAGTGAATGGCAGTCAAGGCGCATCCATCCATGATAAAAGTAATCCACCACATGACTTATAAAGGCCTTTTGAAGCGAAGCATTTGTGTAAGAAAAATATCAATTTTTAAAACTTTATTGGATTAAGATATTGGATAGAGTTCTACATGTAATGTTGGGCATTTACTGTATGCAGAACTTCTAATAATTTATGTGGATGCCATTCATAAACCTGTTAGATTTTGATGTTTTAGTTTTGAGATTAATAAAAGTGTATGCTTTAACAATGTTATAGCTAAGCATTTTGGGGGGGGGGTTTAAGAGAACATTTTGGGAACAAAAATAAACTTCTGCTAAAAACTTTATAAGAAAGTTAGGTGATAATGTTTTAAAAATGTTATGATTAAACCTTTATAGAAAGTCATCACAAAACATTTTCAGAGTGCTCTTAGAGAATGTTATGCCATCTTTTAAGAGAACATTCTGGGAACAAAAAGAAAACTACCCACTGAAAATGTTATAAGAACGTCAGGGAATAATGTTCTAACAGTGTTAGCATTAAACATATTTAGAATGTTTTTAGAGAATGTTATTAGAACTTTTAAGAGAACATTCTGGGAACAAAGAAAACTACCTGCTGAAAATGTTATAAGAACGTCAGGGAATAAAGTTCTAACAATGTTAGCACTAAACATATTTAAAATGTTTTTAGAGAATGTTATTAGAACTTTTAAGAGAACATTCTGGGAACAAAAAGAAAACTACTCGCTGAAAATGTTGTAAGAACGTCAGGGAATAATGTTCTAACAATGTTAGCACTAAAACTATTTAGAATGTTTTTAGAGAATGTTATTAGAACTTTTAAGAGAACATTTTAGGAACAAAAAGAAAACTACCCGCTGAAAACATTATTAGAACACTGCATGGTAATGTTCTCAGAACATTTTTAGAACAAAAAAAAATTCTAGCTGGGATAGTCCACTTTGGAAAATGTGTAGATGTCACGGTTTAACCCCCTCAAACGTGAAACTTACACGTTTGCGTTAACACGCCATTGGAGAGATATCCGGATGTTTATTCGCCTCTGCCATAACGACTCATTGGTGTAAAATTTTGTTTTATTTACGATCACTGGGAAATGTTCTATTATTTAAAATGCAAAAAAAAAAAAAAAAAAACATTTATTATTTTCAAGGTGAAAATGATTCATTTGCACGGATCCACGCCGAAGAAAACGTCTAAATGTCACGCAGCTTCAATGTTAATGAAGCAGCCTACTGAGTAAAATGTCTATTTTTTCGGCGTCCCCCCAGCACCTCGTTTAAGCAAAAGGTACGCTAAAAACAACGTATTACATCGACGTTAAACCACGTTAACCGTGTTAACCATAACCTTTTAAATACTCGACCTAGTTCCATTGCTTAGCAACGGGAAGAAACTCCTGTAACTTCAGTGCCCAACCCGTATCACGACAAGACGTGAAATAATCAGGTTGGTCCAATTTGGAAAACGTGTAGATGTCACGGTTTAGTTTAAACTCAAAACCATAAATAGGGCTATTGTGTCAAATTATATTTCTATATTTGTTTTTCCAACAAATAAAGCCAAACCTGCAATAAAACCCCGTCAAATACACACTTAAACTCAATAGATGCAGTGGCTCAGTTGATAAAGCGTTGGGCTTTAATCAAGAAGACCTGAGTTCGATTCCCATACTTGCGTTAAATTGTTGTGATTATATCAAACAAAGTGGCCTAAACAATATTTCTTCAACCCGGTTTCGTGACAAGACGTGAAAAAATCACGTTGGTCCACTTTTGAAAACGTGTAGATGTCACGCTTTAAACCCCCTCAAACGTGAAACTTACACTTAAAACTTACCATCACGACCTATTGGTTTTCATTAAACCGAGAAAAATGGAATTTTCTTTTATTGACGATCACTGAGAAATGGTCTATTATTTAAAATGCAAAAAAAAAAAAAAAAATTATTATTTTCAAGGTGAAAATTTCATTTGCCTGGATCCACGCCGAAGAAAACGTCTAAATGTCACATTTTTAATGAAGCAGCCTAAATAGTCCACTTTGGAAAATGTGTAGATGTCAGGTTTTTATTAAACCGAGAAAAATGGAATTTTGTTTTATTTACGATCACTGAGAAATGTTCTATTATTTAAAATGCTATATATATATATAGGGCCTATATATATTATTTTCAAGGTAAAAATGATTCATTTGCCTGGATCCACCCCAAAGAAAACGTCTAAATGTCACGTTTTTAATGAAGCAGCCTAATGAGTAAAATGTCTATTTTTTCGGCGTCCCCCCAGCTCCTCGTTTAAGCAAAAGGTACGCTAAAACAACTTATTACATCGACGTTAAACCACGTTAACCGTGTTAACCATAACCTTTTAAATACTCGACCTAGTTCCATTGCTTAGCAACGGGAAGAATTACTCCTGTAACTTCAGTGCCCAACCCGTATCACGACAAGACGTGAAATAATCACGTTGGTCCAATTTGGAAAACGTGTAGATGTCACGGTTTAGTTTAAACTCAGAACCATAAATAGGGCTATACTGCCCTCTTGAGTCAAATTATATTTCTATATTTATTTTTCCAACAAATAAAGCCAAACCTGCAATAAAATCCCGTCCAATTCACTCTTGATCTCAACAGATGCAGTGGCTCAGTTGATAAAGCATTGGGGTTTAATCAAGAAGACCTGAGTTCGATTCCCATACTTGCGTTAAATTGTTGTGATTATATCAAACAAAGTGGCCTAAACAATATTTCTTCAACCCGGTATCGTGACAAGACGTGAAATAATCACGTTGGTCCATTATTGAAAACGTGTAGATGTCACGGTTTAAACCCCCTCAAACGTTAAACTTACACTTAAAACTTACCATCACGACCTACTGGTTTTCATTAAACCGAGAAAAATGGAATTTTCTTTTATTGACGATCACTGAGAAATGGTCTATTATTTAAAATGCAAAAAACAAAAAAAAAAAAAAAAAAAAAACATTTATTATTTTCAAGGTGAAAAGGATTCATTTGCCTGGATCCACGCCGAAGAAAACGTCTAAATGTCACATTTTTAATGAAGCAGCCTAGTCCACTTTGGAAAATGTTTAGATGTCAGGTTTTCATTAAACCGAGAAAAATGGAATTTTGTTTTATTTACGATCACTGAGAAATGTTCTATTATTTAAAATGCAATATATATATATATATATATATATATATATATATTATTTTCAAGGTGAAAAGGATTAATTTGCCTGGATCCACCCCGAAGAAAACGTCTAAATGTCACGTTTTTAATGAAGCAGCCTAATGAGTAAAATGTCTATTTTTCCGGCGTCCCCCAGCTCCTCGTTTAAGCAAAAGGTACGCTAAAACAACTTATTACATCGACGTTAAACCACCATAACCTTTTAAATACTCGACCTAGTTCCATTGCTTAGCAACGGGAAGAAACTCCTGTAACTTCAGTGCCCAACCATAGACTGTAAAAATGATTCATTTGCATGGATCCACGCCGAAGAAAACTCCTTCAGTGCCCAACCCGTATCACGACAAGACGTGAAATAATCACGTTGGTCCAATTTGGAAAACGTGTAGATGTCACGGTTTAGTTTAAACTCAGAACCATAAATAGGGCTATACTGCCCTCTTGTGTCAAATTATATTTCTATATTTATTTTTCCAACAAATAAAACCAAACCTGCAATAGATGCAGTGGCTCAGTTGATAAAGCGTTGGGCTTTAAGCAAGAATTTTCATGAGAAAAAAATGTTTGCTCTGTTTTTCTGAATTAATGAGTTAATTTTTAATGGAATTTTTTTTTTGCTCTGTTTTTCTGAATTAATAAGTTAATTCAGAAAAACAGCAAAAATAAATTTTCTCATGAAAAATTAACTCATTAATTCAGAAAAACAGAGCAAAAACTTTTTTTTCTCAAGAAAAACTAACTCATTAATTCAAAAAAGAGCACTTTTTTTCTCATGAAAATTAACTCATTAATTCAGAAAAACAGAGCAAATTTTTTTTCTCATGAAAAAATAACTCATTAATTCATAAAAACAGAGCAAAAAATTTTTCTCATGAAAAAATAACTCATTAATTCAGAAAAACAGAGCAAAACTTTTTTCTCATGAAAAAATAACTCATTAATTCAGAAAAACAGAGGAAAATTTTTTGTCTCATGAAAAATTTCACTCGTTAATTCGGAAAAACAAGAACAATTTTTTTTCTCATGAAAAATTAACTCGTTAATTCAGAAAAACAGAGTAGATTTTTTTTCTTCAAGTGAATGCAATACGCCTCCGTAAAAAACATTGATTAATTTAGGAAAGAAAAGTAGCTGAAACTGGAACTGATTCTCATGTTTAAGAATCTGATCAAATAGGCTACGTCATGCTTTTAAAGCTATTGTTGTCAATTTTTTTGGCCATCAAAACACCTTAAAAAGCTCATTTTGAGATCAGGAAAATCAAAATTTCCCTTGGGCATGCCCCCGAACCCCCCTAACAATATCATTTATGGGACCTGGCACTGGGTATTTAGAAAACCATATGAGCGTCTTACTAGTAGTCTTACATGTCACTGTTTAACACAGAGCGTTCATCCTTTGCTGGGACGCTTAAAAAATATTGGGGGCATAAATTAAGAGTATACCCACTTCTCCAGGCACCACTACATCACTGCATTTGATTTATGATGCAAAATTTACTTTTGGCCCACGGCCCACAATCAAGTTTGATTTTAGAGACTCCATTGTTGCACTCAGGTCTAAGTCTCATGGCCCTCTATCAGAATCCAGAAGTTTGAGAAGATTGGGGATACTTAATTTTTCGCCCAAAAAAAACGTAAGGGGTAACACTGTCGTTTTTTTTTCTGGTCGAAATTTCGAGTTTCGATATCTCAGCTCTGGAAGGGGCTAGAGCCTCCATTTTTGCACTCAGGTCTAAGTCTCATGGCCCTCTATCAGAATCCAGAGTTTTGGGAAGATTGGAGAAACTTAATTTTTCGCCCAAAAAAAAAAAACGTAAGGGGTACCACTGTCGTTTTTTTTCGGGCCGAATTTTTGAGTTTCGATATCTCAGCTCTGGAAGGGGCTAGAGCCTCCATTTTTGCACTCAGGTCTAAGTCTCATGGCCCTCTATCAGAATCCAGAGTTTTGGGATTGGAGAAACTTAATTTTTCGCCCAAAAAAAAAAAAACGTAAGGGGTACCACTGTCGTTTTTTTTTCGGGCCGAATTTTTGAGTTTCGATATCTCAGCTCTGGAAGGGGCTAGAGCCTCCATTTTTGCACTCAGGTCTAAGTCTCATGGCCCTCTATCAGAATCCAGAGTTTTGGGAAGATTGGAGAAACTTAATTTTTCGCCCAAAAAAAAAAAAACGTAAGGGGTACCACTGTCGTTTTTTTTCGGGCGGAATTTTTGAGTTTCGATATCTCAGCTCTGGAAGGGGTTAGAGCCTCCATTTTTGCACTCAGGTCTAAGTCTCATGGCCCTCTATCAGAATCCAGAGTTTTGGGAAGATTGGAGAAACTTAATTTTTCGCCCAAAAAAAAAAACGTAAGGGTACCACTGTCGTTTTTTTTTCGGGCCGAATTTTGAGTTTCGATATCTCAGCTCTGGAAGGGGCTAGAGCCTCCATTTTTGCACTCAGGTCTAAGTCTCATGGCCCTCTATCAGAATCCAGAGTTTTGGGAAGATTGGAGAAACTTAATTTTTCGCCCAAAAAAAAAACGTAAGGGGTACCACTGTCGTTTTTTTTTCGGGCCGAATTTTTGAGTTTCGATATCTCAGCTCTGGAAGGGGCTAGAGCCTCCATTTTTGCACTCAGGTCTAAGTCTCATGGCCCTCTATCAGAATCCAGAGTTTTGGAAGATTGGAGAAACTTAATTTTTCGCCAAAAAAAAAAAAACGTAAGGGTACCACTGTCGTTTTTTTTTTCGGGCCGAATTTTTGAGTTTCGATATCTCAGCTCTGGAAGGGCTAGAGCCTCCATTTTTGCACTCAGGTCTAAGTCTCATGGCCCTCTATCAGAATCCAGAGTTTTGGAAGATTGGAGAAACTTAATTTTTCGCCCAAAAAAAAAAAAACGTAGGGGTACCACTGTCGTTTTTTTTTCGGGCCAATTTTTGAGTTTCGATATCTCAGCTCTGGAAGGGGCTAGAGCCTCCATTTTTGCACTCAGGTCTAAGTCTCATGGCCCTCTATCAGAATCCAGAGTTTTGGAAGATTGGGAGAAACTTAATTTTCGCCCAAAAAAAAAACGTAAGGGGTACCACTGTCGTTTTTTTTTCGGGCCGAATTTTTGAGTTTCGATATCTCAGCTCTGGAAGGGGCTAGAGCCTCCATTTTTGCACTCAGGTCTAAGTCTCATGGCCCTCTATCAGAATCCAGAGTTTTGGAAGATTGGAGAAACTTAATTTTTCGCCCAAAAAAAAAAAAACGTAAGGGGTACCACTGTCGTTTTTTTTTCGGGCCGAATTTTTGAGTTTCGATATCTCAGCTCTGGAAGGGGCTAGAGCCTCCATTTTTGCACTCAGGTCTAAGTCTCATGGCCCTCTATCAGAATCCAGAGTTTTGGAAGATTGGAGAAACTTAATTTTTCGCCCAAAAAAAAAAAAAACGTAAGGGTACCACTGTCGTTTTTTTTTCGGGCCGAATTTTTGAGTTTCGATATCTCAGCTCTGGAAGGGGCTAGAGCCTCCATTTTTGCACTCAGGTCTAAGTCTCATGGCCTCTATCAGAATCCAGAGTTTGGGAAGATTGGGAAACTTAATTTTTCGCCCAAAAAAAAAAAACGTAAGGGGTACCACTGTCGTTTTTTTTCGGGCCGAATTTTTGAGTTTCGATATCTCAGCTCTGGAAGGGGCTAGAGCCTCCATTTTTGCACTCAGGTCTAAGTCTCATGGCCCTCTATCAGAATCCAGAGTTTTGGAAGATTGGAGAAACTTAATTTTTCGCCCAAAAAAAACGTAAGGGGTACCACTGTCGTTTTTTTTTTCGGGCCGAAATTTTGAGTTTCGATATCTCAGCTCTGGAAGGGCTAGAGCCTCCATTTTTGCACTCAGGTCTAAGTCTCATGGCCCTCTATCAGAATCCAGAGTTTGGGAAGATTGGAGAAACTTAATTTTTTCGAAAAAAAAAACGTAAGGGGTACCACTGTCGTTTTTTTTTTCGGGCCGAATTTTTGAGTTTCGATATCTCAGCTCTGGAAGGGCTAGAGCCTCCATTTTTGCACTCAGGTCTAAGTCTCATGGCCCTCTATCAGAATCCAGATTTTGGGAAGATTGGAGAAACTTAATTTTTCGCCAAAAAAAAAACGTAAGGGGTACCACTGTCGTTTTTTTTTCGGGCCGAATTTTTGAGTTTCGATATCTCAGCTCTGGAAGGGGCTAGAGCCTCCATTTTTGCACTCAGGTCTAAGTCTCATGGCCCTCTATCAGAATCCAGAGTTTTGGGAGATTGGAGAAACTTAATTTTTCGCCAAAAAAAAAAAACGTAAGGGGTACCACTGTCGTTTTTTTTTCGGGCCGAATTTTGAGTTTCGATATCTCAGCTCTGGAAGGGGCTAGAGCCTCCATTTTTGCACTCAGGTCTAAGTCTCATGGCCCTCTATCAGAATCCAGAGTTTTGGAAGATTGGAGAAACTTAATTTTTCGCCCAAAAAAAAAAAACGTAAGGGGTACCACTGTCGTTTTTTTTTCGGCCGAATTTTGAGTTTCGATATCTCAGCTCTGGAAGGGGCTAGAGCCTCCATTTTTGCACTCAGGTCTAAGTCTCATGGCCCTCTATCAGAATCCAGAGTTTTGGGAAGATTGGAGAAACTTAATTTTTTCGCCCAAAAAAAAAAAAACGTAAGGGGTACCACTGTCGTTTTTTTTTCGGGCCGAATTTTTGAGTTTCGATATCTCAGCTCTGGAAGGGGCTAGAGCCTCCATTTTTGCACTCAGGTCTAAGTCTCATGGCCCTCTATCAGAATCCAGAGTTTTGGGAAGATTGGAGAAACTTAATTTTTCGCCCAAAAAAAAAAACGTAAGGGGTACCACTGTCGTTTTTTTTTCGGGCCGAATTTTTGAGTTTCGATATCTCAGCTCTGGAAGGGGCTAGAGCCTCCATTTTTGCACTCAGGTCTAAGTCTCATGGCCCTCTATCAGAATCCAGAGTTTTGGGAAGATTGGAGAAACTTAATTTTTCGCCCAAAAAAAAAACGTAAGGGGTACCACTGTCGTTTTTTTTTCGGGCCGAAATTTTGAGTTTCGATATCTCAGCTCTGGAAGGGCTAGAGCCTCCATTTTTGCACTCAGGTCTAAGTCTCATGGCTCTATCAGAATCCAGAGTTTTGGGAAGATTGGAGAACTTAATTTTTCGCCCAAAAAAAAAAAACGTAGGGGGTACCACTGTCGTTTTTTTTTCGGGCCGAATTTTTGAGTTTCGATATCTCAGCTCTGAAGGGCTAGAGCCTCCATTTTTGCACTCAGGTCTAAGTCTCATGGCCCTCTATCAGAATCCAGAATTTTGGGAAGATTGGAGAAACTTAATTTTTCGCCCAAAAAAAACGTAAGGGGTACCACTGTCGTTTTTTTTTTTCGGGCCGAATTTTTGAGTTTCGATATCTCAGCTCTGGAAGGGGCTAGAGCCTCCATTTTTGCACTCAGGTCTAAGTCTCATGGCCCTCTATCAGAATCAGAGTTTTGGGAAGATTGGAGAAACTTAATTTTTTCGCCAAAAAAAAAAAACGTAAGGGTACCACTGTCGTTTTTTTTTTCGGGCCGAATTTTTGAGTTTCGATATCTCAGCTCTGGAAGGGGCTAGAGCCTCCATTTTTGCACTCAGGTCTAAGTCTCATGGCCCTCTATCAGAATCCAGAGTTTTGGGAAGATTGGAGAAACTTAATTTTTCGCCCAAAAAAAAAAACGTAAGGGGTACCACTGTCGTTTTTTTTTTCGGGCCGAATTTTTGAGTTTCGATATCTCAGCTCTGGAAGGGGTAGAGCCTCCATTTTTGCACTCAGGTCTAAGTCTCATGGCCCTCTATCAGAATCCAGAGTTTGGGAAGATTGGAGAAACTTAATTTTTCGCCCAAAAAAAAA